>CAUYRH010085250.1:0-13338 GCA_963574655.1 Perodicticus potto
TCCTTCACTTTACACTTGGGACTAAATGTGGAACCCCCATTTCCTATGCCTAGGTCAGTTTCTTGTGAATTTCCTAGGCCTGAATTCCATGGATGGACTGTGTCCATTCATTGATACACTCATTCACCTTGCCCCCGGTGGATATGCCCATTTTCAAATTTGTATCTATAAGTGATGTACTAGACCCGACAGGATTAATTAGGAAAGTACATTATTAAATTCTATAACACTCTGCTCCAAATAGTATTCCATAGCAATGCAGACTTTATAAGCATATTATGGTTCATCATTTACATGATTTAGCCAATAAATTTTATATTTTTAAAGCCAACTCTTTAAGAGCACAAATTTTGTTATTCATTTAAAAGTTAAAACTAAATACAACAATCTTTTCCCCTCATTAGTTCAATGTATATTTCTGACTCATTTTTCACCATACTTTAGAGGAAGAATATAATACCTAAAGTTTCAAGAATCCAAGCTATTTAAACTCTGCTTTAAAATTACTTGGATTGAACTATGAAATGCTATTGATTCTTTTGAACAATAGTATTCCACTCAAGGGAAGAAGTGCTGTGTACATGCAATATAAAAGCAACCAGTCCAGGAAAAACAATAATAATGTAATAATGTAAAAGTATTATGTTAATAAAAACAGTTATGTCATCCTAATTATTTCGGTTCATATCACAAAGTAAACAAATGATTGACTAAAATTATCTAACTTTTCCTATTCTGAGGTCCTAAAGATGGCCTCCTATAGTTCCTCTGAAACATTTTAAACTATTGCTATCGTATGTAGAGGTTAAATCCACATAGAACTAGTTATGGTGCATGGATTGAATCAAGGTTCATAATTTTTTCTTTTATATTGATAACTAAAGGTCTGAACAATATTTGATCAATAGCCCATCATCCCCTACTGTTGGGAAGGCCTCCTCTGCCCCGTGTCAGATTTCCATCTGCATTGATCCATTTCAACTCCCTGCTCAGTTCCATCAGTCTATTTATCTTTCCTAGAGCAATGATCACTGGCTACACTGTTTATGGTTTTATAGTTTATAATAGTATTTGCATATGTTAGGGAAGTCTCCTTATGTTGTATTTCTTCTTCAAAATTATCTTGACTTTCTTAACCCTTTGCACTTTCATGTGGTGTATTTTACAATCATCTTGTCGAGTTCCAAGAAGGAAAAATTACTGTTGGGGGTTTGACTGAAATTGTGCCTTATTTCACCAACACAGATATTCAGTTTAGAATGGGAGCTGGGGAATTTGATTTTAGCCATTAATCCATTTTCTTTCATCATAAAGGATGAGAGTCAGGTTTGTAATTTCTTCTTAAATCTCTGTTTCTGGTTATGTTTTTCTAGAAAATTGAGTACTTTGTCCTATGTTTTTAATTTTAATAGTTTAAAAGTATTTATAATATCTCCTTTTATGAAAAAAATCTATTATTTTGTTTCTAGGATGATGACATTATTCACTGCAAATTTTCTTCTTTAATGCACTCTCTGCTTTTTGCTTTTTTTTCTTAGTCTTATAAGGGGGTGTCTATTTTATTAAACTCTTCAAAAAGTGAGCATTTGTCTTTGGCTTTGTGAATCCTCTCTATTTTATCTTGTTTTCTTTGTTATTTAATTTCTCTTCTTACTGCTATATCATTCTTTCTACTTAGTTTGAGTGGCTCTTTCTGTAATTCCATTAAGTTTGATACTTAGAATGTCAATTTTCAAACTTTATTTATAATAAACTTAACCAGGTGTTAAAATTATTGTAAGCACTGGCTGCGCCTGTGGCAGGGCGCCAGCCCCATATACTGAGGGTGGTGGGTTTGAACCTGGCCCTGGCCAAACAGCAACAAAAAATAGCCGGGTGTTGTGGCAGGCACCTGTAGTCCCAGATACTTGCGAGGCTGAGGCAAGAGAATCGCTTAAGCCCAAGAGCTGGAGGTTGCTGTGAGCTGTGACACCAATGCACTGTACAGAGGGCAACAAAGTGAAACTCTGTCTCAAAAAAAAAAAAATTATTGTAAGTAATGTTTTACTTTCCTCCTATATATTTTAGAATGTAATATTTTCATCAATATTCTGTTCTAAAATATTCATTATGATTTTTTCTTAGGACCAAGAATTATTTTCAAGTGTCTTTATTATAATTCCATAATACATATTTAAGTAACCATTTTTATTAATTTTGAAATTGCTTTAAAAAAACTTTAACAAATAATTTTTAATATTTCTTTATGATCTAATGTGTAGTGAACTCTTATAAACGGTCCATGTCATTTGTAAAGAAGGTAAAATTTCTTATGCGTGGATGCAGAGTCCTATGTGTCCATTAGATCAGACAATTGTCATTGTTCCAATCCTCCACATCCTTACTAATGATTTTACCTGCTTTATCTAGCACATATTAAGAATAAGTTAAAGGTTTCTTTTTATGGGCTAATTTATTAATTTCTACTTAAAATTCTGTTAATTTATTTCACATACATCAAAAATATATTATACACACATACACAGTTAGTTGACTCTTGAAGTACATGGTTTTAAACTGCATGGTTCCACACATCTGTGCATGTTTCTCAATGAATACAATTTTCCCCTATCCATGGGTTCTGAATCTGAAATTAAACGTGGATCAGAAATACAGTACTCTCAAGATGCTAAACCCACATATATGGAGAGATTCTTAAGTACCAACCCCACATATATGGAGGGCTAGCTTTTCATAGGAGCAGGTTCCATAGGCCCAACTGTAGGACTTGAGGATGTGCAGATTTTGGTATCTGTGGTAGGGTCCTGGAACAATCCCCTGCTGACACCAAGGAACAACTCTGTGTGTGTGTGTGTACACATACCTATATATAAAGACTGCTTTGGGGAGCTTTTAAATGTAGATATTTTGTATCTTCCTGTGAGAATTGCACCTTTTATCATTAAATGTTGACACTTCACTGCTCAAAAAATGTTTTTACTTTGAAGACAATTTTGTCTAATGGATAGTCAGATGTGTATATAGCTCTACCAGGTCTTTTGTTTAGTATTTGCTTGATGTACTTACCCTTAACTTTTAACTTTTATGTGTCTAATGCATAAGGTAATGTTTTGAAAATAGCATATATACATAGATTTTGCTATTTATCTAAGCTGAGAATTTTAATATTCAGACTTTCATTTTTATGCCTATGACATTTATTGTGATTACTAGTATATTTTGAGTTAGTTCGACCACTACTTACTTTATGCTTTGTGTTTGTCTGGCTTTTTCTTTGCTTTTTTTCCTTTTCTCCTCTCCTGTTTGATTTGATCATCAAGCATTTTATATCCCATTTTCTCTCCACCAATGGTTATGAAGTTATGTAATATATGTATTTGAATATTGTAAAATTAGCTTTTGTAACAAAACCCCATGTTTAAGTCGCTTGACACAAAGTGTGGTCCTTAGATACGTACCAGCCCAAAGCAGGTGCTCCTAATCAGTGGATGGCTTTCCATTCTGTGATAAGTCAGGAATCGAGACCCTTTCCCTCTGTGCCTTCATTATCCCCAGGACCAAGGTAATCTCTGCATTCAGCAGAGTAAGTAGCTCGACTCCCTTTTTAAGAGCAATGGCCCTTGGGTGACAAAAATCATTGCCTCATATTCACTGGATAAAATCAATCAAATAGTCAGACACAGGTTAGAGGGAGGTCTGGGAAGTGCAATCCTTGGTGAGCAGCTGTCTATCCCAGCATCGAGTCTATACTGTGTCTGAGCACAAATTCTTGGTGAATAGCTACTCATGTAAAACTCAACATATTTAACACAAATTTCAAGTTATTCAAAATCTCTATATCCACCCAAACATTATGAGGTATTCACAATGATTTAACTTTGGTCATTATCTCCACTTTTAGAAATTACCTTTCCTATTTTCAGCATTTCAGTTTCACTTTTTTATCCACCAAATCAATCATTATTATTGTGTATTCAATGTTTATAGCATTTGGTCAATATTAGGTCATTTAAGCCTCATAACCACTCCCATGAAGTTCTACCACTAAAGAATTAGGCACTATTTTATCCTTACTTTGGACATGAGAAAATTGATAACATTTAATCAATGTGCCTAGGGTTACGCACCTAAGTGGTGAATCCAGAATCAGAGCCAGCTCATGGGGCTCCAGACTCCTCTCATGGTCCTGTGGGTTATGCCGCAATGTTTGTATTGACCCACAGGTTACCATTCCTTGTTTATCTAACAAGGGTTCCCCATGGCAAAACTTCTCTGTAGAAGGTCAGAGAGTAAATATTTAAGCGTGGCAGGTCACAGTCTTTCTGTCCCTCTTCCATGCCTTTGTAGCACAACAGCAGCCCTAGATTAGATGTAAAAGAACAACCATGGCTCCAATAAACCTTTATCTGGGGATGCTGGAATTTGAATTGCTTGTAATATCCATGTGTGTTAAAAAATATTATTATTCTTTTGCTTTTTTTAACCTCTTAAAAGCATAAAAACCATTCGTAGGGTCATTCCCATTTCAGATGAGATGCACAAAGGATTTTGAAGTCATCACTCCCATCCTCATAACAGGAAAAAAGCTAAAAAACTGAGTGTCAATAACTCTTCTTGGAGCCGAAAGAGAAGTGAGGACACAGAACGTATGACCACCGGGAACACCAGAAGGAGGTTAATATAGAGAATCCCAGCCTACTGGGAGCCGGAGCCAGTAACTGGTAGGAACATTTAGATGGTAATTGACCAGTTGCTGAAGGCTGAGTGTGGACTAGTTTGAGAGTTGGCAGGCCCCCTACACATTTGTGAGTTCTACCTCTAGGAGCCCAGGCTCGAGGAATATCTCAGTTTTGGGCAAAGGGAGGGAAAAAGTAACTATTCTGAAATATGCCCAGAGCACAGTGTTTTTCATAAGCACTGGCCTCGATGGAAACCGTGATAGCAGGAATAAAAAGGGGTGTTTCATAATGATAAAGGGGTCAACTTTTCAAGAAGCCACAACAATCCTTCTGTATGTGTATTTAAGCATGCACTAATATGGATGATATTATGTTCATGTGTATGTGCATATATGGCATTTACTGGTTCCATCAAACTTAACCCTTGTACCATGCTAATGTAAGATGTTAATAACAGGAGAAACTAGAGCAGAGGTGGAAAAGAGTGCATATGGGACTATCTGCTCAATTTTTCTGACCTAAAAGTGCTATAAAATACAAAGTATATTTTTAAAAATACTCTTATATTTTTATAAATACTCTTATATTTATAAGAATTTATAAAATCAGTCTGCAGGCTGGATTCAGCTTGCAAACCACAATTTCTCTTTTCTTTTATTTCATTTGTTTGTTTTATTTTATTATTTTATTTTATTTACTGAGACCAAGTCTCACTCTGTTGCCCAGACTAGAGTGCTAGACCACAACAACCTCAGACTCCTGAGTTCAAGCGATCCTCTTGCCTCAGCCTCCTGAGTAGCTGGAATTACAGGCACCTGCCACAACATCAAGCTAATTTTTCTATTTTTAGTTGAGACAGTATCTTTCTTTTGCTTTGACTGGTCTCCACCTTCTAAGCTCAAGAGATTCTCCTGCCTTGGTCTCCCAAAGCACTTTGATTACAAGCGTGAGCCACTGTGCCTGGCCTGAACCACGGTTTCTTGATCTCTGATCTAAGAGCTCTTCACATTGGGGTATACTGCCATCTTTTCTTTTCTTTATTTCTTTCTTTCTCTATTTATTTTTTTAATTTTTGTAGTTTTTGGCCTGAGCTGCATTTGAACCTACCACCTCCAGCCTATGGGGCCAGCACCCTACTCCCTTGAGCCACAGGCACCATCCTATTTCCATCTTTTCAAAGCCTTTTGGCAATGCTTTGGTGAGGTATGGCAAACTCTGTTGACTGTAAACTCATTTTTGTCTGAAACTATCTTGATTTTTATTTGTATTTATTTTTTATTTTTATTTTTTTTTAGAGACAGAGTCTCACTTTATCATCCTCAGTAGAGTGCCGTGGAGTCACACAGCTGACAGCAACCTCCAACTCCTGGGCTTAGGCAATTCTCTTGCCTCAGCATCCCTAGTAGCTGGGACTACAGGCGCCCACCACACGCCCGGCTATTTTTATGTTTTGCAGGTGGGCCGAGGCCGGATTTGAACCTGCCACCTTCAGTGTATGGGGCCAGTGCCCTACTTGATGAGCCACAGGCACTGCCAGATTTTTATTTTTTTTAATAATGGTTGAGCTGGAAATTCGATTTCAGGTTGGCAGCAAGTTCTTCATGTAGTTTGTGCATTCAAAAGTAGATTTCTTGTTATTTTTGTTTGAGTTTGGGGGACAGTTCTTAACTCTAAAGTTTTAAATCTTTTAATAATTCTCAAAGGATACTTAGCCTTTATCTCTTGGAATATTTCCTCTGTTCCATCCCTTCTAATTCTCTTCTTTTGGGTTCCATTTAAATATAGTCTGAAACCTTCACTCTGAACTTGACATTTTTTAGCCTGTTTTTTTATACTTTCCATAATTCTGTCTCTCTACATTATATTTTGTATAACTTTTAAAATTTTTATTTGATTTCCCTAATTCTCTTTTCAGATACTGTACTATACGCCAAAATTCTACTCAGTTTATTTCAAATTTTTCCTGGTCATTTTTTAATACTGCTATTAAAAAGTTATTCTTATCACAGCATTTATTTCTTTAGGCATTCTTAGCAGTCAAATCCTCATATTCCTACTTCTAACACTTTATATGCAAAGCCTGTTAGCTAGATCCTAGAATTTTCTTCTTCTTACTTTTTACTTGACCTCAAGAGCACACTCAGCCCATGCACAAGGAAAATTCAAAGGGTGTGAGAGTTCGTTTCCAAAAGCATCCTTTACCCAAAGATAGACGGGATATTGATAGATAAACACTTCTAGTAACCTTGTCTTTTGGTTGGGTTAACTCTGAAGCGTGTTCTACACCTTCTGGCAGGATTTCCAGCAATACTGAGATCTAGTTTTCCACTATAGAAACTGGTTTAGTAACACATCATTCTCTTTTCCATCTAGTTTTCCCAATCCTTTACTGGCATATTCTAGGATCATCTACAACATAAACTACTTGCATTTGAATCCTCTTCCCTTAGATTCCGCTACTGGAGGGAACCCAGCATTTTATTTTATATTCGCCATTTGATATTCCCACTATGTGAAGCTCTTGAATAATACATCTGCTGCATTTTTTTCCTTCTGATTTATGCTTTTGTTGGCTTATTACTGTGTGTATGTGTGTGCTGCTGATTTTTTGAATTGCGAGTTTATGTTTTGTGTGGTTTATTTATGACACTCTTGCAAGATTTGGGTTATGGGTTCATCTGAGTTTTCTCAAAAAAGATTTGTTGTTTATTTCCACCAGGCTTGCCAGAGTGTTATGAACCAATAGTCAAATTATGATGATTTTCCTAGCTTGAATCTCCCAAACAACATAGCATGATGCTTTATTTGAATCCAAAAGTGGTTATGGGAGCCAGATTTCCTTGGGTACTATTGGTTGGGCCTGGTCTCCAGAGCTGCTGGAAAATGTAATGATCAGTACAAATAAGATGGTGGCAGCTGTGGCTGCTACAAAAGAGGCAGCAGCTTAGGGTCCCCATGGGCAAAGAGCTGGGGCCCCAGTGATGGGAAGGATCAACCAAATCTGAGATTGTTCACAAATTGTGTCTTAGAGACAAATTGCTAGCAGACGACTTTCTTCTACCTTCAGACCAGGCTTATATTGAAAACTTACCTCCCCACTCCCTCCACCTCACTACATTAGGGTTCTCTCCTCCAAGCCTTCATTTTGAGAAATCTTGGAATGTTTTCTCCATAAGTGGTTGGGCCAGGGTAACTCAGCCCTGGTCCTCGATGCAGCCATAGCATTAAGTCTAGCCTGTAAATGTGTTTTTTCAGCTCTCTTTTCAGTTTTGATTTCTGACAATTTCTGTGGATTTCTCAGACATTCCTCTACGCTTCAAAAGGGCTTTTAGATAGCAATTTCGGCTCTTATACTATGAGTCTTTCAGTTTTCTATCGCATTGTCAGAAAATGATAAATATCTCTTCTTTTGAAGATGCATTTTTTGTAGTTCAGAAAATCTTTACGTTTCATATGTATTACTTCTATTAAATTGAATTAAAATTAAATGCAATATAGTACATGTTATGAAAATGAACATGATTTAACATTGGTCATTCTAATATTCTTTTCATTTTTTGTATTTTACAAATTTCCTATTATGCATTTGTCTTGATTTTATAATAAAAAATTCATTAAAAAATACAAATAAATATACAAATGTAGATATATACCCATGCGCCACTAAGAACTATAAGCCAAATTTATGTGAATAATGGTAAATTTAACCAGAGAGGCTGATACATACCTGTGGTTCTCAACCTTGGTTACACATTAGAACTGATTGGAAGAACTTGTAAGAAATAGTAATAACAGGACTTCACCCCTAGATGTTCTTATTTTATTGGTCTGAGGTGAAGCTCTAACATGGATTAGAAGTTCAAGTACTTCTAATAAGCATTTCTCGCTGAGAACCACTGATCTGGACCTATTGAGACAGAGACTCCTCTATAAGGAAATAGGAGTGATCAGACTTAGAAAGATCAAGTCAAATATGGTACAGATTTTGCAGCTCAGAGTCAGCATGAGTGCCCTGAATGTGAGTTCCGGTGCCCTTCTCTCTCCACAGTTACTGACTCTGACCTCCTAGGTAGGCCCTCCGGTCTGAGCTTTGGAACCAACCCTGTCCTGCTTTAACTCAACCTGGATTCTGCATTCCAGTTAAGGAAATGAGGCTCCATTCTTGTTCCTCCTTAAACTTCTATGTAAAGAAGTGGTATTCTGGCATCTTCCTTTCAAACGAGTTTTCTGTCTTAACAACCAGCATTATGTTCAGTTTCCCAGCACCCTGTAGCCTGGGGCTCTCCTTTCCTCTTGCTGGACAGCATAAGGAGCTCAGCATTGTTGTCATTAAGATCTCTCAGATCTGAAGTCCAGCCAACCTGGGTTTCACTCTCAGTTCTACCACAAAGGTCACATGCCAGCTCTGTGACATTGGGTAAATAACTTAATTTTGGTTGTGTTTCTTACAAAGGTCTGATAACCAGAATCTGCAGAGAACTCAAACTTATTAATAAGAAAAGAACAAGTAATCCCATTTCATTATGGGCAAGAGACTTGAACAAAAGCTCCTCTGAAGAAGACAGGCACATGTTCTATATGCACATGAAAAAATGCTCATCATCTTTAATCATCAGAGAAATGCAAACCAAAACCACTTTGAGATATCATCTAACTCAAGTAAGTACAGCCCACACAACAAAATCCCAAAACTACAGAGGTTGGCATGAATGTGGAGAAAAGGGAACACTTCGGCACTGCTGGTGAGAATTCAAGCTAATACAGTCCTTTTGGAAAGAAGTTTGGAGAACACTCAGGGATCTAAAAGTAGACCTACCATTTGATCCTGCAATTCCTCAACTGGGTGTATATCCAAAAGACCAAAAATCACTTTGCAACAAAGATACTTGCACCAGATTGTTCATTGCAGCTCAATTTATAATTGCCAAGTCATGGAAGCCCAAGTGCCTATCAACCCATGAATGGAATAGTAAATTGTGGTACATGTACACCATGAAATACTATGCAGCATTAAAAAAAGATGGAGACTTTACCTCTTTTATGTTTACATGGATGGAACTGGAACATATTCTTCTTAATAAAGTATCTCAAGAATGGAAGAAAAAGTATCCAATGTACTTCTATGAAACCAATTCATAATTACTCACATTTTCTTATGAAAGATAGATCACAAATATAGCCCAGGATGAAGGAGAGAAGTGGAGGAGGAAGGGAGGGGAGGGTAAAGGTTTGATAGAGGGAGGGTAAATGATGGGACCACACCTATGGAGCATATTGCAAGGGTACAAGTCAAATCTATCAGGTATAGAACATAAATGTCTTAACACAATAATTAAGTAAATGAGGAGAAAGTTATATTAATTATTTTGGTGTAAACCCTCCAAATTGTATGAAAAATCAACACATTGTACCCCACAAATGCATAAATGTATTCATGATGTATGTGCCTATGACTTAATAAAAGGAAAAAAATAACTTAATTTCTCTAATTGTTTGTCTATAAAATGGCTACATTAAGGTGCTTACACTATAGAGCTGATGCGATAAAGAAATGTGATAATGAATGTAAGTGTTCTACATTACACAGCAAATGGTAAACTCAATATGTCATTGTCGATGATGATATTGGTATATTATTAAAAATTTGTTATTTAGCAACTCTTTCAAGAACTCATTTTCCCATCCCACATGCAGGGTAACTTTCAGGTCTGTCACTGTGTACTGTCTAATTCGAGACACCCAGACATCATCCTTTCCCACCTGCTCTGGCATCAGCAGGCACTCCCTGACTTAGGGCAGGCATTCATTCATCCCCTCAGTAGTTACTGAGTGCCTAATGTGTGCTAGGACCTCTAGCAGAGCAGGGAATACACTGAGAAGTAACAAGTTCCACAGCTGGGGATGTCTCTTTCTACGTCTCACCTTATGTCTTGTATAAAGAGACAGAAATATGTAAATTTTGAAAATGTTCTGCTAGCTACAGCTGAGTGATACCTGTTCAACGACCCCCCCCCACACCCACACACTCCAAGGACCATTGGTCCAGCTGCACCCAGCTGCATACCTTCTTCCTTTTCTTTTTCAATCCAGGTCCCACATGCTGGTCTCGCCACAGTAAAAAGCTCTTTCCTTATCATCCCCAGCAGGTCCTTTCAAGATCTTCTAAGATTCTAGGCATATAATAAACATAATACTGAATATATTAAAATATGTTCACATCGTACAATAAATGTATGATGTAAAAACTCTTTGTAAGTTAGCCTGAGCAGCAGTGGAGCCACAATAAATTGGTCAGGCCTCCAACCTCATAATAGCTCTTGAAATCTCTTATAACCCTCATACTTTGCTCTCTGCCATTACCTTTGCCCCTCACCTCACTACCATCTCCATTCTCTTTCTGTTCTGACCTGGCTCTCTGGAGAGCAAGAGGAAAAAAAAAATGAGCAAACAAGTTGTTCACTGGGAAATCAGGAAGAACGTAAGCCTGTCTTCTTTGCAATTTTGTCCAACTCCCTGATAGCAACTGTTATCAAACGCCTAAGTGAGAAAGAGCACATATATTGAGAAGAGGCAAACCCGTATTCCCTCAAGTCAGTTCAATCCAGTGGGTGCAATTTTTAACATTAATACAGTGCATGATATTGACAAAGTTTTTTTTTCCATTTAATCCCTTACTCTTATAAATGAAATATAATTATAATCCCATACCATAGATGGCAAAATTTTGAATCAGACAAGATATACATCTTCCCCAGAATAACACAGACGGTAAGGAAAGAGTCCGGATCTAGAGGCAGATGTGATGCCTAGAAATCCGGATTTTTTCCATTTTACAACCGACTTCTTGCATAATGCACAGCATGTTCCCAGAAGGATAGGGCACCTCTCTCGGCAAGAGTGGAGCATTTGCACATTGCTCGTAGAGTGCCACTGCAGTCTTCTTAGAGCTTTTATTTTATTTATTTATTTATTTTTCACATGAAAGGTATAAATTTACTTCATATTATGGCTGTATACATTGGATACTTTTTCATCCATTCTTGAGATACTTTACTAAGGAGAATGTGTTCCAGCTCCATCCATGTAAATATGAAAGAGGTGAAGTCATCATCTTTCTTTAAGGCTGCGTAATATTCCATGGTATACAAATACCACAATTTATTGATCCATTCGTGGATTGATGGGCACTTGGGCTTCTTCCATGACTTAGCAATTATGAATTGCAGTCCCATTCTTAAAAACATAAATGCACAGTCTGCTCCCTTGATTGTCTCTAGAAACATATTAACGCTTTAAAAACAATCCAAATCCCTCCCATCTGGGCTAGTTGGGATTTTTCTGGGCTTAGTGGCATGCTGAATTGGGGTAATTAAGATTTAGGGCAGAAGTACTCACAGAGGTGCAGAAAGCTGGCTTATGGGATGTAGGCAGCGTGTGGGGACGATGGAAGTCCCCTGAGTTTAGAGCGCTTCCAGCCTACACCTTCACTTTCCAGTTTTTAACCAGGAGGTCCTAAAGGAGACTGTCCCTTAAAGAGCAGGAAGCCCGCTAAAAGGACTTTGATTTATTTTTTTTCTTTCGTATTAGCCTCAAAGCAGGACGTACATTTCCTTTTGTATGTTTCCAGAGCTTGTTAGGGCAGTGACTGAGTATGTTAGATATTACTGAGTGAGTGATCTGGCATGAGTCCAGAGATACCCCCGTGAGACGGTCAGGCACAAGGGCGGACACGGCTGAACAGGGGCATTTCGTTTGAGTCACATTTGCACGGTGCCCAGACTTGCTTGCACAGAGCCCAGGTCTGCGGACCGGAGGTAAATAGCGTGCAGACACCACCAACTCACAACGTCCTTCCCCAGTCCTTAGGAGGACAGGCACCTAAGCCAAGGGTTACAATTCACCAGTCCTGAGTTTTTCCAAAAGCTTTTCTCGACACATGGGTGTCTTCAGCTGCCTAGCTACGTGTCCAAGAGCAAACAAGCAGCCTCGGGAAGGCTCCGAAGCAGCCTACTACAGATGAATGCATGTGCCGGTCAGGTCAGCCTTCACACTGCTCAGAGGGCGTGCTCAGATTTTCCAGTCATAGAATTTTTCTTCAATAATTTCATGGAATTAAAATATCAACAGCCCACAGCACCCCTCAAATAACACTGTGAATTTCTGTCTCCCTGTCAGCTGAAAAAAGGTAAGTGCCACCCTCAGGGCTCAAGCCAGGGGTGCAAATGTTATTATTTTATTCATCTCTCTTTGAACCTCATAGAAAGCTCTTACACAGGGCATAAATCAAGAATATGACCCCCCCATAGACTCCTAAAGGACCCTGTTGCACTTTTCCTGAGTTTGTCCTGGGATAGAAGATGTTGGCGGGCTTCCCTTACCGGGTTTTGCATTATGAGAATAGCAGGGGTCTTTCAGTATAAAAATCTATGCTTCTGCAAACTGCACAGGCCCATGTGAGCAGCCCTCAGCCTGCACCCTCAGAGATCTTCACCGCCGTAAACACACGCTCATGCACATACACACAGCTTCCTACAGGGGAAACACACACACACACACAGAGCTTCCTACAGGGGAAACACACACACACACACACATAGTGAGACAGGCGAAACACACACACACAGATACAGAGTGGGCACACACACACACACACAGCTTC
>CAUYRH010085254.1:0-10955 GCA_963574655.1 Perodicticus potto
TCTTAACACAATAACTAAGAAAATGCCATGAAGGCTATGTTAACCAGTTTGATGAAACTATTTCAGATTGTATATGAAACCAGCACATTGTACCCCATGATTGCATTAATGTACACAGCTATGATTTAATAAAAAAAAAAAGTCCAAGAATTGCCCTACAATGAAATTTAGAACCTTTATTCTTGTCCCTTACTATTTTTTAGAGAGGCAAGTAGCACTAAACGTGTATGATAAGAATTCTAAATTCTATTTTAATATTTAGAGGACATGAGCAACCCCACTCAAAATACATGAGTAGTGTATGTTAATTATGCTCAAGTATTTTTAATATTATGAATCTGAAATCTTCATAAAAGAATCAGTGTGGGAATGAACGCTGACTGAAGGTCAATGTGTTTTATTAGAATTACATACTTGTAAGTCTCTAAAATGACATTTCGCTACTTTGAATTCGAGAGAAAGCATTTTGGTTTTGAACACGGATTCTGGCAGTCTTTCAATAACCTAGAAGTAATTTATCTTTTTTTAGTCTGTCCATGCCATTTGGATATAGTTGTTCAGGTTCTATAGTGATTTTGCTGTACTGACACCTTCTCACGGGCACATTTTTTTTTTTTTTAAGAATTAAGAAAAAACCTTTTACAATATTTGTTCTTTATAATAAAAAAGAAAATGCAGAGAATGACAGAGAAGAACCCTGATTACTACCTTCCTGAGACAGCGTCTTCAAAAACTTTTGCCTACGTTTTGTCTGACTTTACTCTTTTTTGTTGCCTTTTTTCCTCAAATGTCTGTGCTAAATTGTATGAGCAATACGCTCATAGAATGGTCAAAAGATACAAAATTATATGTAGTAAAATATTAATTCTCTACGCCCCACCTCAAATAATACTTCTTTTTATTCGGTTAATTGCTCTGAACAATTTAAAAGGCATTTTTTTCCAGACATTTCTCTGTATACTGAGATAGACTGATCAGTGGTTGAGCACACACACAGTTAACACACGTGATACACTCATGGACACATATTCTTTTATATGTGTGTGTGTGTGGTTGTTGGCCAGGGCTGGGTTTGAACCCACCACCTCCATCATATGGGGCCGGCGCCCTACTCCTTTGAGCCACAGGTGCTTCTGGACAGATTCTTTTTAAACCTAAGAGTTAAGTCTCTCTCTGGATACATACCCACACACATTCTACTACTGACTCTACTGACTGTATTTCTGTGACTTAAACTTTAATAATATACCGAATTATAGAAAAGCTGAAAGACAGCTAAACTCTATTTAATTTCTCTATTTAAAAATCTCCAATTACTACTGGTCAGTTCCAGTAATAGAAATCTTTATTCTAAATTCCAAATCTACTGTTGTTTTGAGGGCATGCTTATCCTTGAAATATAAAAGCAAGAGCGTTTATAGGAATCCTACTTCCTACTCTACTGAAAGTTCTAGGGTAGTAGGGTAAGAGGAAAGATCTCAAAGCGATTTCAGTTGTAAAACAAGAATTAAAATAGTCTTCATTCACAGATGACATGGTTGTCTATGTAGAAAATTCTATGAAATCTATAAATGTTCTCCTAGAACTAAAAAGTAAGTTTAGCAAGGTTATGGAATACAAGATTAACATACAAAAAATTATACAATAGCGCAAACATCAGATATTAAAAATAAAAATACCATATACACTAGTGTAGATAATATTATATACATAAGGACACATCTAATAAAATATGTGTCAAACTTGTAAACTGAAAACTATGAAACACTACCTAGAGAAATTAAAGAAAATAGAAACATATCATTAGATATATCATGTTGTTGGATCAGAACACTCAGTATTGAGTTTTATAAAAATTTTTTTATTTTTATAAAAATAAATTAATTTTGTATTAAATCATAACTATATACATTGATGGGGGATAATGTGCTGATTTGGTATACAATGTGGAATGCTTAAATCAAACTGATTAATATAACCATCACCTCACCTACTTATTTTTTGTGGTAAGACAATTATAATTTACTCTTAGTTGTTTTGAAATGTACCCTTGGATTATGCACATTACGTGATGTCTCCCCACATACCCCCCACTCGCCCTTCCCCCGTCCCTCCCCCTCCTGCCCTCCTCTCCATTCCTTCCTGCTTGACTATATTTGTGTTTTATCATTTGTATGAATGTATAACTGATTATATATTGGTTTCATAGTAGTATTGAGTACATTGGATATTTTTTCCCTTTCTTGAGGAACTTTACTAAGAAGAGTATGTTCCACCTCCATCCTCGTAAACATAAAAGATATAAAGTCTCTATCTTTTTAGGGCTAAATAGTATTCCATGGTATACATATACCACAATTTGTTAATCCAATCATGGGTTGATGGGTATTTGGGCTTCTTCCATGACTTGGCAATTAGGAACTGAGCTGAATAAACCTTCTGGTATAAATGTCTTTGTTGTAAAATGATTTTTGTTCTTCTGGGCAGATACCTAGTAAAGGAATTGCAGGATCAAACGGTAGGTCAACTTTTAGTTTCTTGAGAATTTTTCCTACTTCCTTCCCACCAGGCAGTATAGAAGTGCTTCCTTCTCTCCACATCCACACCAACATCTGAAGTTTGGGGATTTTGTGACGTGGGCTAATCCTACTGGAGTTAGGTAATATCTCAAAGTGGTTTTGGTTTGCATTTCTCTGATGATTAAAGATGCTGAGCATTTTTTCATGCATTTGTTTGCCATGCACCTGTCATCTTCAAAGAAGTTTCTATTCAAATCTCTTGTCCACAAAGAAATGGGGTTGTTTGTTCTGTTTCTATTCACTTGAGTCCTTTGTAGATTATAGTTATGAGACTTTCGTTGGAATGATAACCTGCAAAAATCTTCTCCCATTCCAAAGGCTGTCTGTTTGCTTTACTTGCAATGCCCTTAGCTGTGCAGAAGCTTTTTAGCTTGGTCAAAATATATTTAACAAATGGTACTGAGAGAACTGGCTAGTGACCTGGGAAAGACTGAAATTGGACCCATACCACTAACAAAAATTGATTCTTGCTGAATAAAATATTTAAATTTAAGATATGAAACTATAAAAATACTAAAATAGTATGCACGAAAACACTTGACGATATTGACCTGAGAAAACATTTTATGAGGAGGACCCCTTGGTAATTGAAGCGACATCAATATTGTTAAGATACAGTTCTCCACAAAATGATCTACATGATCTTTGACCCAATTCCAATTAAAATTCTGAATTATTTGGTAGTAAATGACAAACTGATCTTAAAATTTCATGAATAAATACTATTGAAAAAGAAGAGCAAAGTTGGAAGACTTACAATCTTCAAGTTAGATAGTTTCAAGATTTATTTTATCTCTATAGTATTATGCAGTGTGATATTGGGAGAATATTAGAGCACTGTAAAAGAATGGAGGATCTACAAGTAGACTCATTCATATACGGTCAATGAATTTTTGACAGTGATCCAAAAGCAGGTCAAAGGAGAATGGATGTTCTTTGCAACAAATGCCAAAGAATCCTATCCATTCCTTGCCTCATATACCCAAAGTAAACAAAAGGTTTCAAAGACATTACTGTAAATCTTAACGTCATAAAAGTTGTAGATAAAATCATAAGTGAGTATCTTTATGAACCAGTTCTGTAAACAAAGATGCACTGGACCATGGCCATACCTTTTTGCTTGTGTGTTGCCTACGGTTGCTTTCCCAGTGAAATTTCAGAGTGCAGTAACAGACACTGCACCATCTGCACAGCCTAGCCAGGTCCTTTTTAAGTTTGATGACTTCTGTTTTCGATTATGAAGATTATGGAAATCCGGTGAAAGTCAGCTCTTGGTTTGCATAACTGGACAAGTAGGATGAAGATGGCTTTGGGGTTGTCCTAATGCTGCGGTGCTGAATTTTGTGGGCTGACTTCCTCTTCAGCTATGTAAATGGCCTCAAGATTTTAGGACTTCACAGCACAGATGGTAATATCTAGGCAGAGGATAAAGACGTTGTTCTTTCCTGTGGCTTTGTGTTTAGTTTCTGGAAAGTTGCCTCAGTTGTTCTTATAAGCTGACTTTGTGTGCCCTGAGCCCAGAATCTTCTTCCTGAATCATTGTCCTTGAAACACGGCTTGGACCTATGCTTCTGAATCAACCACAGATGGAGAAGGGGATTACCTTTGGCCATTCAGGGCCATCTTGTGAGTGTGGAAGGATAGGTGAGAAGTAGGATGAGCTGATATTAGTGATGTCCTATATTGTTGGTGCCATCACCAAAAAAGCAGGTCGGACAATGGATTGTAAACTCGAGCTTGCAGGAGGTGGGCCTTCCCATAGTGTCAGGGCGGGGGGAGGGGAGACGGGGGGGGGAAGGCCCCAAGCAACCTTTGCAGCCGCCATTTATTGAGAACATACGCCCCTCCCCTGAGCCCCACCCCCTTCACTGGAGTTCCACAGCTGATCAATTTCTGACTGCCAAATTCTGATCATTAACATCCACTAACTGCCACTTTGTCTCTGCAAGCCTGCTGTCCAGGTTCCTACACATCTTGAGGCATAGGTTGCTACATATGTTGTTACATAAGCTGCTACATATCCTATTACACAGGTTCCTACATATTCTGTTACATAGGGTTGCTGTATATTCTGTTACATAGTTGGCTACACCGTATGTCTTCTCTTATCTAAAAATCACAGTGGAAGTTTTGCATAATTGGAATTCTTGATAAGTTTTCTTTCTTTCTTGAGGTTCTTTTGCTAAAGATGCTTGCAAAGGGTCAGAGTTTCATCTTTACGAATGCTCCTAGCTGTTGATTGGTTTATCAAAAAAATAAAGTATTTCTACATGAAGTATTCTAAGAATTTTTATTAGAAAGATATTTTCAAAATTCAAATGTCTTTTATTACATGTTTAAATACTATTTAAACATTTTGAACCTAGATATGTGATGAATTATGTAGATAGATATTCTAATATCACCATAGTGTTCCATTTCTGAATATATATTCTGATTATATTCTGAATACATTTCCGATTATAGGGTATTTATTTTTTAAGGTACTCTTAGATTACATTTTTATTTAGGAAGTTTTCATCACTATTTGTAAGTAAAGTTTAAGTCTATATTTTTGAGTTTCCTTGGGTTTTGATATTTATCATATAATTAATATCACAGCTTTAAAATTGTCTTGAAGCATTCTTTCTTTTTCTATGAATTGGAACAGTACAAGTAGAAGACAACTATTCTCTTTCAAGATGGTTTGGCATAACTGACTTTTAAAATTTCCCTCTCTGGGAACATTTAAAGGAAATTGTTGTGACTTACTGGTCAAATGACATTTTGTTTTTCTATTTAATCAGTTTTCATAATTTATGCATTAGGATATTTTAAAATTCTTTTTCTATAAACCTTCAAATTCTCTTCTTTAAGTTGTATAATAACTCTAACATGTATATAAATAAACCATCGTATGAAAAATGACTGTAAAATATAAAAGCTAAGTTTTCTTTTTTCTTTTAGGAACTAGACAGATTATATCCATTTCCAAACTCCAAACTGTCCACACACAGTATGAATAAAAATTAGGCCTTAAAAGTTTCATGGATAATTAGCATGAGAACCAAATATTCTCTTCTGATGAAGGAAAAAAAAAACCCCAAACAGAACACCAATGCCAATTGCACAATACATGGGCTATACTGAGTTCAGATTTCATATTCCTATCTTCAGTTGGATAATTATGTTTTAGCTTGTATGTCATTGTAGTTTTACTGTGGTTCCTATTTGCTTTACTGACCTTAATGTAGAAATACACTCTTTTAAACAAAATCACCCTTAGGTATGATTATGTTTCTAATATTATAGATAAGACCCACCAGCCATTTCTCAGCTTCCCCAAAATTTTCCTACACTGGTAGTTAATCCTGCAATAGATGATGTCACCAAAGAAAAAGTCAGTCTAATTGTTTAAGTGACTTTTGTACCAAATTGTAGTTCTTGGACAATAATCCTTTCTAGAGCACTTAGGACTTAATCACTAGTCATTCCTTCTGAAAGGCATTTGAAACCAGCTTTCACTTGTATGTCTGTTCTCTGTAAAACTATTTGCTACTTAGCCTCCTGAAATGCTGATATTTTCAATAAAAATAATTTAAACATGGAAACATGGATAAACATAAAACACATTGCTTTTTCCTTGCAGAGAGGATGTGCATTCTGTTGGGTATTAAAATAAACTGAAGATTGCAAGATTTTCCTCTAGAAACCAGTTTATCTGCTATAAAGTGTATGACAATATTATAGTCATAAAACATAATAATTAAAATTGTAGGAGTTTTCTGGAATGGTGGCTTTCCCTCTGGATATTTAGTGTTACTTGAAGTATTGTAACCCCTCCTTTAAACTATTAGTTTGTAGAACTTACTGTAGAGCTGGATGAGATATTGGACTATTAAGTATCATTAAGAAAAAAAAAGTCACCTGTAGTCCCAGCTGCTTGGGAGGCTGAGGGAAGAGAATCGCCTAAGCTCAGGAGTTGGAGGTTGCTGTGAGCTGTGATGCCACAGCACTCTACCAAGGGCGACAAAGTGAGACTCTGTCTCAAAAAAAAAAAAAAAAAGAAAAGAAAAAAAGAAAAGAAAAAAAGCAACACTATCAGAAGACAAATACTTAAATACTTATAGTTTCTGAGTGATGTATAGCTTTTAATAAAAAGGAAATAATTAATTTTCAAAACGCATTAAAACTTCCACAATTAGTGTTCATGTTTTAAAATTCAAGGTTATGGAGAGGAATACTTGCTTTGCGGTGGCTCAGGTAGTTCAGAGTCACCTTCCCTTTTCCTTTAACACGCAAAGCTCCTTCATACTGATTGCATAATTACTTATACACTTAACTATTTAGTTTCTTATCTATTTATTTTTCTTCTCCAGGGGAAAACTTGGAAGTAATAAATTGTATTTATTTATGATTACCCTCAAATATGCAGCTCCAAAATCTCTATCCCCCTCTTTCAAAAAGATATATTTCACACAATTCCCACAGAACATCTGTGAATCCCCTTTCAGTTGAAATCAATGGCTAGTGTTTCAGCTAAATTGTGGGCAGGTCCTTGCGGGTGTAACCGGCCTCAGATGAGGTAATACGTAGATCTCATTATGGCCAATTACTTTTGTCCTAAGAGAGTCTCTAAATGGGTCTCTTTTGAGGCAGACTTCAACTGCAGGTAAAGCTCCTCCTGTCTAGTCACGCTGTGTATATATCACAAAGTAGGGGCTCTAAATATGTTTGGACATCTCTCATTCACACACAAATATTTCACCACTCAAATCCACTATGGTGCTATCTGAATGATATTCAGTGTAACTTTGTATAATCAATCATTGACTACTAGAATGATGCTTTGACTGTTTTTTAAAATATGTTATTGTCCCGTAATATCTGCCTCATTTCTTACATTACAGCACTAAAGTCATAACTAGCTAGGAAAATAAAATAATTTCTGATTTAAACAAACACTTTAAAGAATGTAAGTTAACCCTTGAACAATGTAAGAGGATTGAGACGCAACCACCTACCCACTTGAAAACCCACGTAAACACTTGACTCCCTTAACACTTTACCAATAGCCCTACTGTTGACTGGAAGCCTTACTGGTACAATGAATAGTTGATGCACTTTTTTAATGTTATATCTGATAATTAGTTCACAAACTCATCCTAGAAAAAGTGTAATATGCCTCT
This sequence comes from Perodicticus potto, assembly GCA_963574655.1. NCBI lineage: Eukaryota > Metazoa > Chordata > Mammalia > Primates > Lorisidae > Perodicticus > Perodicticus potto. Next base: position 7,748 of record CAUYRH010085254.1, read on the forward strand.
TTGCCATTATCACTGCAGACACCTTCAAGGTATTCTACTTGGGAATCCATGCACTGATTCCATCCACCGTTCAAAGCCATATTGGAACTCCTTTTTCTAGAACCACCATCAGATTTGTTGCAGTATGAGGTCTGATAATTAAGTTTGCAAACTTGCCAGCACGTGCTTATGCTGGTAGCATCGCACCAAAAACTCTGTAAGGTTTCGTAGCCTTGATGTATCAGTGTCTCACAGCTGTGCTTGTGTTGATGTGAGACATCGTCTTGATGAGTAGGGTTCATAATTGTTTTGAATGCGCTTATGTGCCGTATGACACACATATGAGATTTGCATAACAATTTCACAAATAAAACTAGTAATAACTAGCAGGAAATCACATAAATGAAAATGAGGAACAGTATGAAATGCTAATGAGCTACTAATTAAAAATTCAGTTGTAACATGAAACTGCCATTTTTGTGATTAAAAATAGTCAGATGTCACCTATTTCTTATAGTTTTCTCTAGTTGATGTTCTTTTAATCTCTACTCTCAAATCATGTCACTGATCTGGCATTTCATCCTAAGTCTTATCAAATTAGAGACAGAGTTCTAAACACACTTGCTTTAAGGATTCCTTATCAGTTGGCATATTATTTTGTCTTCCATTCATTATTAAATTTATTTTTTCTCTTAATCAATATTTGTTGAATACCTATTCTTTGCCAGGTAAATACTTGAGTGGTTTTTATCTTCATCTTTATTAAAAAATGTCAGGGTTTGTTTTTATAGAACGTCATAATTAGCTCCTTGGTTTCTGTCCTAGAGTAAGTGATTTGAATGTAGTGGGTTGATATATGTGTGTAAAATAAAGATTTTTCTTACAGCATAAAAATAAAGAGCTGTGAGAAAGAAGAATTGCCTTATCTTAGGATTCTGTAGGCTCTAGGTACTCTAAAGGGTACTCTAAAATACCCTGTAGGCTTTGGCTTAAGTGAAACACATTTTTTTCTTATGGATTTATAGACTGGGCAGTCTGAAGTCTGGGCAGAGGCACATTCAGAGACTGCTAATAAGACCTCTGTCTTATTGTATCCTCATATGAAAAGAGGAAGTGGAAGGGAGCTCTCTTCTGCCTCTTTTTGTGAGGGCACTAATCTCATTCATAAGGGTTCCATCCTCAGGACCATTCATGAGGTTCCATCCTCAGGACTTAATCACCATTCAAAAGCCCAAAGGCCCCATATTATTACACCACCTCATTGGGGATTAGAATTTCAATATTTGAACTTTGGGAAACATACACAAATAGTCCAAACATGGAAGCTGTAGCCAATAGTGAGCTTGGTCTGGGCTAACAGGGTCATCTCTGAGACGTCTTTCTGTGTAAGAGCTCAGAAATTAAAAGGGAATTTTATTTCCTCTCTTTTTATTTTCTCCCCATTTAGCTTTTTTTCCTTTTATTAAGTCATATACACACTGATCATGAATACATTTATGCTTTTTGGGGGGTACAATATGTTATTTTTTAATACAATTTGGAATGGTTACATCAAACTAATCAAAATAGTTTTCACCTCATTTACTTAATTATTGTGTTAAGACATTTATGTTCTATTCTTGGTAGATTTGACATGTACCCTTACAATATGCTCCATAGATGTGGTCCCACCATTTACTCTCCCTCTATCAAACTTCCCCCCTCCCATCCCCCTCCATTTCTCTCTTTCATCCTGGGCTATAGTTGTGATCTATCTTTCATAAGAAAGTGTATAATTATAAATTGGTTTCATAAAAGTTTTGAGTACATTGGATACTTTTCTTCCATTCTCGAGGTACTTTACTAAGATGAATATGTTCCAGCTCCATCCATGTAAACATAAAAGAGGTAAAGCCTCCATCTTTTTAAAGGCTGCATAGTATTTCATGGTATACATGTACCACAATTTATTAATACTTTCATTCCTCTCTCTTTAGAAGAGTGTCCTATACCTTGGTTCTCTTCCTTTGGTGGGCATCAGAATCATGTGGGGGAGGTTTAGTAATATCCTCAAAGATCTGGCTTTAGATTCTGGCATTGGAATTTTTTTTTAAGCTCCAGTGCTAACATGTAGTACAGGTAGAGACAGACTTTGCTAGACCAAAATCAGCACAGGTTGAAGGACACCGTCTTTTGCTAAGTAAAATCAGGATAAACATTGGGAATCAGCCACGGGGGCTTCCTTTTAATAAACAAAAATGGTTGATAAGATTGTTAATATAAAACAGTAGTAAAGTTGTTGTGCTTATAACTGGAATGAAGTTATAATTAAGAAAATCTTAGAAGGGTCCAATTATGAAAGGCATATAGTAAAATGTGAAATCAAAGAAACTTAAATAACTATTGATAAACATTCATGAAAAGAAAGAAACATTAAGGAAAGAAAGCGATCTGCTTCATTTATTTTTATTCAAAAGTATGCTCATAATTAGAGTTTAAAAATGATTGTTTTTTTTAATTGGCAAACATTTATTAAATGTTTATTATCACCTGCCTCCTAGCATGCCTGAGTCCTCAAATGGAAGTACAAGTGTGGAAAATAGCTATATTGCTTTCCATTTTATATTTAGCAGGCGGAAACTAGGTTCCTTATGAGAATTGGGGCTGATTGTTTTGAGAGGTGTATTTTGGATAGTCTTTTGCACGTATTTTTTCCAGACTGTACTATGTCTTTTCATTCTCTTAATAGAGTCTTTGGCTGAGCAAGTTTTAAATCTTGATTAAGTTCAATGTGTCACTTTTTTCTTTTATGGATCACGCTTTAAACATGCACAGGTCTTGAAGATTTTTTTCTCCTATGTCTTCCTCAAGGCAGATGTGGAGGAACACTTGAGCCTAGAAGCTTGAAACTAGTCTGGGCAATGTAGCAAGACTCCATATCTACAAAACCCAGAAAACTTACCCAGGCATGGTGGTGCTCACCTATAGTCCCAGCTACTCAGAAAGCTGAAGTGGGAGGATCACTTGAGCCTAGGAGTCCAAGGTCACAGTGAAACTATGAAAGCTTCACTGCACTCTGGCCTGGGTGACTGAGCAAAACCTTGTCTCTAACTAAATAAAAGTTTTTTAGTTTTGTTTTATATTTAGGTCCATGATACATTTTGAGTTAATATTTATAGCTGTGAAGTGTTTCCTATCATCAATAGCTCTTACATATCATCTCTTGGTCTGTGATAATATTTTGTTTTTC
>CAUYRH010085257.1:0-18317 GCA_963574655.1 Perodicticus potto
CAACTTTTTGTTTAAATTCTGATTCAGGTGTCCTTTGAATGACATCTCTTAATTGTGAGGGTTTGGGGGTTAGAACCAGTTCTCTGACTTCTGTTTTGTCCATTGTGTAGGTTTGTTTCTGTTGTCAAAATGTCCCCTCCCAAAATGGTATGACACATGCTCGTGCATAAAATGTTAAAATGAGTAAAAAAAAAAAAACAAAAAAACAAATATCCCTTTGGGATCCTGCTTTCAATTCTTTTAGTATACACACAAAAGTACACTTGGTGATTATATGATAATTCTATTTTCAGCCTTTTGAGGAACTCTCATACTCTTTTGCATAGTGGCTGCTTACCATTTTGCATTACCAACAGCAGTGCACAAGGATTCCAATTTCTCCACATCCTCATCACCTTTTGTTATTTTTCTGGGGTTTTGTTTGTTTGCTTTAATACTAGCCATCCTAATAGGTATGAGATGCCAGATACTAGTTTTTTATCTTCTAAACTCTTTTCATTACTATAGCCAGAATGATTTATAATAAATGTGTTAAGACCATGTAACCACCCCGTTTAAAACCTTCAGAGCTCCTCATTGCCTTCAGGACAGTCTGACCTCCCTCATGTGTCTTAGGAACCATCCATGATTTCCTCTCTGCCTTACTTTTCTAGTCTTACCCCTCAGCTGCTCCCTTTTCTACCTCTGCCTCTATAACCCATCCCCCACTCTTGATACAGACCGGTACACTCTGCATTAGTCACTCTGAAATTTGTTCAGGTCTGTGGAAATGCTATATTTTTCCTCTTCTCCAATATGATTCCTTCTGATAGATGCTCTTTCTTTTTTCATCACTTGACTAGCCACTATTTATTCTTGAGATGTCAAGATAGACAGCATTTTCTCCAGAAAAATCTCCTTGATAAATTTCTCTGCCAGGCAGCATCAGCACCCCCAGTGAGTGCTTCCAGGGTGCTCCATCCTTGCCCTAACATAGTACTTAATCACACACTCTAATTGTCTGCTTACTTACCACCTTTCCTCTATTCCTGTGCTGCCCAATTTGTGGCTCTTGAATACAAAAATGTTACTTTTGTGACTAAGGAGGTGAATTCTTAATTTTATATAACTGCAATAAATTGTAATTTAAAAATGATGTTTGAATTAATTATTGTAAAAACTTAAAGTATGTTTGGAATGAGTATGTGAGTCTAGGTTTTCAACGGTAAGTTTATGAAATCTAAATACAAATGAAAATTAAGCATCCAAATTGAGTTCTGCTACAAGTATAAAATATGCTCTGAATTTTGAAGGCTTAGTACAAATAATGTAAAATTTCTCATTAATATAACTTTTTAAGTCAAGTTTTTATTGAATAATATTTTGATATATCAGCTTAAATGATTAAAATTATTTTTACTTATAATTCAGTTACTTAATATAGGTGCTAGAAACTTTCAATTACATATGTAGTTTACCTCATATTTGTGTTCCACAGGACTGATTTAGACTATAAGTTCTGTAGAGACATGACTCCCTATCTACTTACTTAAAAAACTTTTATAACATTCAACATATGTCAGATATTAATCTGTGCATTAACTTAGAATTGCAAGCATGGACTCCTTTAAACCTTATAAATTTTTGAGTTAAGTACTATCATTATCCAGTTATAGCTATGGGGAAATTTGCACAAAGAGGTTAATTTAAGGAGCTTAAGGTCACATAGCTAACCTTGTGGAGGTAGCCTGTGGAAGAGACATACTCTCAACAACTTTGTTATATCATTTCTTGTTTTTTTTTTTATTACTGGTGTCTAGAGGAATAATTACTACCCAACTTTTCCAATAACAGTAATAATAGATCAATTAACCTTTTAAAATTAATAATTATTTATTCAATAAGTATTAATGGGCCTGTTAGCATCAGGAACTTTGTTCGGTGATAAAGACCCAATTGAATGAAACAAATGCTTTACACTTAAAGAAATTGTTTCTGATGGTGGTGACAACCATATACTGCAGTAATAATAATACAATAATGTGTTACATAATACAACTTATGCAATTCAAATACACTATTTGAGAACACATAAGGAAGCACCTATCTCAACCTAGAGATGAGGGACGTGAGGGAAAGAGTGAGTGAACATCCTCAAGGGAGAGCGGGAGTCAGCTGAAAGTGGGCAAGTGGATGTGGAGAGGTTGGTGAAGCAGGCACTGAACCGGGGTGAAGATGAGCAGAGGTTAGGACTAGCCTGGTGTTGGTCAGGGAAGAGATTGAAGGCAACGAATAACAAGTTCAGATTTACCTACATAGAAGATCCCTTTGGATGAAATTAGAGAAGAGATTGGAGGGAAGTAATTATGACTTAAAGCAGAGAGACAAGTAATAACAGGTTGTTGCTGCAGTCCTGAGCACAGAGGATAGCCGTTTACACTGCAGTGGGAGGAAGTGGTAAAGAAATAAATACACTCCAGAGATATTTAAGGGACTGAAGAGACTCGACTTGAAACTTGGTTGGAAGAAGGATGAGGTTTGTTGAAGATGCTGCAAGTTACTTAATCAATGTTTTTTTAAATTTTTATTAAATCATAATTGTGTACATTGGTGCAATTTATTTTCACTTTTATTTCTGCTAAAGAAACCCTGTGGGGTTTTTTTGTTTTTGTTTTTGTTTTTGTTTTTTTGAGATGCCAATAAGTCTATCTTGAGCCAATGGATCTTATTTGGAATGATCTAGTCATAACACTCTAAATCTTCCTTGCAGCTGGGGTAGTCATCTGGCTTATTCTGACAAATGAGTTACAGAGAAAAGTTTGCTGGGTGGTTAGGGAAAGCTGTGTTTCCTGTTAAAAGAGACTCTGACGGCTGCGGCTGCTGCTGCCTTCTTGTTTACTTTGGATGGGAACGTGATGCAGCTCTGATCCCATCAGAGAACACCAGGTGAATTGTGGAAATATCCCCAAAGCCACCTAGCTTGAAACTGTAATGTTAGAAAAACAAAATAATATCATTTAAACTACTGTAAATTGAGTTGTCTTTAACTTTTAGTTAGAACACATGCCTATTAGATAATGGGTAGAATGAGAGTTGTCAAGAGTTTTCTCTGGTTTCTGACTTAAGTAACTGGGGGAATGGTGTAGGGAAGCCTGGCAATAGAGATTACAGATTACTTATGCTAAGATTAAGGGCATGATCATTTGATATTTATGTCAACATCTAAGAGAGAGCGCTGGACTGGAGACACAGATCTGGGAATCATTTGTGCATTTAGTATTGATTTGTGTAGAGAGCTAAAGACTCAATGAAAGAAAAATGCACTGCATATGAAATCATGCCCTCTGAGTACAAATACACATGTAATTACCAGCCTCATCTCAAAATATGTAGAGCTGGAAAGTTACCTGGCTGCCTAACTTAAATATAAAATACAGTATCACTTGAATGTAAGCTGAAAGCATGTGAGAAGGAAATCCAGTGGCAGTGTCTGAGTTTGGGTTCTCTAAAAGTAGACCCAGAGACAAAATTTCAAGTAGTTGTTTGGGAACTTATCCCAGGAAACGTAGGTAGGGTGGTGGAGAAGTGACAAAGGAAAATGAAGGAAGTTAATAAAGGATGTGTTATTGGATAATTACTGCTGAGTAACTGGAACTTCATACTGCTAGAGAAATCATGGATCCATTAGGGCACACATGCTTCGGAGTTATCCTTCCAAGTGGGAGAGAGATGGGGTGTATACAGCCTGAGTTCTGTCAGTTAAAGGCTGCTCCTTTCCACGTGGGCAGAACAGGCTCCACAATGAGATGCGGGTGGTAGCAGTTGTAAGTCTGCCTTGCGTGCGCTATCATGGGAAGGTCCAAGAGGCCATGGATGAGGCTTCAACAGCATCTGAGAAGGAGCATAATCAAAGCCAGGAAGGCTATACGCTAAAAATGATGGGATCCCCAGAGCAGGGTAAGAAGTGGAAGAAGAGAGGAAACAGAATCTGATGAGAGAGTTTTCTGAGCTAAACAAAGTGTTTGCAGCGATGTAGAATTACAGTAGCCTCGGGCACTAGCTGGAAGGGATTGTTAGAAGAGCTAGCTTGCCCTCCCTATAAGGAACATTATGTTATATATGGAACCACAAGTTTAGTGGCATTGGAATAGCGATGCCACTGCTTTCATTATTAACTCAGAATTCTGAGAATATTAAAAATGCCTTTGATTCTGTTGTATCAGGAATCCTAAAAAAAAAAATTCTTGAGAGAATAACGAAACAAAGCAGCAAAAATCTCTATCCAGTGCTAAGCTATTTTTATCCATCTGTTTCAGTGGAAGGAAGATTCTCAAGGAAAATTCTTTTGAGACTTTGGAAAAATAAAAGAAAAGTACTCATGTTTTTGTGATAATTTGTCAGTAGGTCTCTCATTTCAGCTTCAATGACAATACATTAATGATCTTGAATATTTTATATGATATTCCTATCCCAGAAAATGCTGTTAAATTCCTGGAAGAACCAGTACATTGCTATATGAACTATATGAACTATGATAAATAGAGAGGAAAATGTCCTACAGAATTCTTTTTTTCTACAGTCTGCTTGTGAAGTTTGTTTTTGATCACCTATCCAGCAGTCATTACTTCTCATTGAGTTTGAGTTTTGCCAGGTAAGAATCCAAACGAGGCTTATGTTCAAGGTCGCCTGGTGCACCCTCCTGAGGATACAGCCGAATTGAATGACCCACCTTTCGATGCACTATCTATCCTCAGGGTCAAGCTCTCCTGCAGAGTTTTTGGAGCAAATGACCGTGAACATGAAAGAGGAACTAAAAGTTGGTTGATCCAGAAGTACTTTCCTTGAAAGAGAACATATTATGTTAGATCTGGCTAAAAAACACCAAGAAATTGACTTGGCTATTCTGAAACATCTTACATATTTCATGCGGTAGCCCATCTGGCATGGTGATGTTTGGCACACCACTGTAGGGTAACATGGTGGTGGTCCTGGCTCTGATGTGTGTAGAACGCATGGTAAACATCTCAGAGAATGACTTCTTTTTTTGTAGAAAGTCTCACTCAGTTCCTTGTAGCACAATGCTCAGAACGCTGAATACACATAACTTTTTTTCCCTTTTAAAGAAAGCAAACACAAAACTTCTTCATGTGTTCTCTCTGAATAACTTTTCCCAAATGGTGATAAGAACTTAGCAAAATCATGTTCAAGTTAAGTGAATGTGATAAACAGTTTCTTAAAAGTTGTGATTCAAGTAAGAACATTAAAATATGCATTGTTTTTAGGCAGAAATTGTCATATTTTAAAGAATTATTGAACCACACATACTGGAAATCTTCTAGTTTCCTGCTGTAAAAGAAAAAACAAATCAAAAATCAATAAAACAAACAAAACAAATGTAAATTAAAAACACCAGATCAGTAAGGGTAGTATTAGGCAGAGCCAGAAAATATAAAAGGCTGAAATTCAATACCCTGATTGTCCTATTAGTTTTTGAAGGGTCCTCAAGGAAGTTTGTTTTGAAAGTATCTTCCTCACAGCCTATCATTTCCTCCCTTTGCTCACAAAAATGATGCTGACTCAAGCTTCCTAAAAAACAGAAACAAAAACAAAACCCAACTTAATACTCAAATGTGTACCTGCTCACTGGGCGTGAATGACAAATGTACATTCCAGTTTGAACAGAAAACTAATGAAGAGAGATAGAAGGGGGCATGATTAGCATTTTGCAACTCGTTTTAAATATAAATCATGGCCCAAAGTACTATATTTGAGGAAGAGATGGAAGGAAAAAAGAGGACCCATTTCTTTTTTTCTTTTTTTTTGAAGAGACAGAGTCTCACTCTATTGCCCTCAGCAGAGTGCCAGGGCATCACACAGCTCACAGCAACCTCCAACTCCTGACCTTAGGCAATTCTCTTGCCTCAACCTCCCAAGCAGCTGGTACTACAGGCACCCATCACAATGCCCAGCTATTTCTTTTTGTTGTTGTTGTTGCAGTTCGGCTGGGGCTGGGTTTGAACCTGCCACCCTCGGTATATGGGGCCAGCCCCTTACCCACTGAGCCACAGGCACCGCCCCAGAGGACCCATTTCTGCTGTGCTTCTATTTTGCCTTTTCTACGCAGACATAAATTTAATCCCAGACCTTTCCTAACCTAAAGCCCACCTTCCGCATTCTATCAGAGCTAAACTTTCTCTCTCTCTGGATCTCCTCTTTTGCAATATATGTTAAGGAATTAATATATTCCTGTACTACACCTCCAAGTAAGATATTTGCATTTTAATAGGGGCCTTCTGGAAATACAACACTTACCAAAGGAATCATTCAAATGGTGGGAATTGTGGGAGGCATAGCAAGGCCCTAGAAAGATGTTTCTGGAAAAGCTGGTCTTTCTGAATTCTGTACATGTTCTACCCAGACCTGTATTAGTGTTCTTAGAGTAGGGGTTCCCAAGGTATGTAATTGCAAAATCTTAATTCTTTTAACTATTTTATAGGAGATTGAATTTGCATGATTAAATAAATTTGGGAAATGGTTTGTACTATGCCAGCCCTTTGGAGGATCACAGTGATTTTAACAGAGTAAAGGTCCTAAAATATTCCGTAGTAATTGTCAGGGTCAGGGATATTACTCCACTTCCAAGCTAACAAGATATCCTATCACCTTGTCATGGATGCAGGCAGAAGACGGTGACAAGGAACAGTATTACAGCGCTGCAAGTAGCATGAGCATCATGTTTGACTTGGTTCCACTTGCCTCCCAAGATGTGAAGACCAGGAGAGGGGATCCAATGAGTGCTGCATATGCAATAGGTTTGTATTGCAGCCAAGGAATTTGATTTGAGCTTGGGAAAATCCAACATCTTTTTTCTAGCAAGCCCGTTCTTATCTCAGAGCAAGAATTATCCCTATCCCTTAAGATTGCCTTTTGGTGCTGGGTGCTGTGGCTCATGCCTGTAATCCTAGCACTCCGGGAGGCTGAGGCTGGTGGATTGCCTGAGCTCACAGGTTGAAGACCAGCCTGAGCAAAAGTAAGACCCCATCTCTAAGAAATAGCCAGGCATTGTGTCAGGCTCCTGTAGTCCCAGCTACTTGGGAGGCTGAAGCAAGAGGATCTCTTGAGCCCAAGAGTTTGAGGTTGGTGTGAGCTATGATGCCATGGTACTCTACCCAGGGGGACGAGGTAAGACTCTGTCAGAAACAAACAAACAAACAAAAAAATCAATTGACTGTTGAAAGATTGCTCAATGCAAACACATCACAAGAAATGTTCCAGGAAAAGAGTTATCAGGGTCTTTTAATGTTGGTATACCCAGGTAGACTGAGTCTCCTGATAATAACAAAACTTGTTTGCTTTTATTTAATACAGAAATCTTAATATACAGGGTGGAAATAAAGTTTGTGTGCAATTTAAAGTAGTTTAACATAGTAAATTTGCACATGAACTTTATGTCCACTTTGTATATACACAAATATATATATATAAACAATTTTTTTTAAAAAAAACCAGAGAACAGCATTCGGTGGCACATATTTTAAGAAAAGCAATTTCTATTTGTTCACACTTTTTGGACTCCACAGGGTGAGATTGGTTCAGGGAGTTTTACTGTTTTTATTTCTACTCTTATATCAATCTAAAATCTAAAAGTTATACAATATAAAGAAAACTTATCGCAAAATGGGACCAGGCAGGCAATTTTTTTTCTAGAACTTACTCCTTCCTCCAATCAGTTTGTCTTTGAACCAAGTCTGGGACTTATTCATGCTATTTTTCTGATCAAGATACGGAGTAATCACCTCCAAGTCCAAATAGAAATAACTGTAGATTTCCCTATTATTAGTTAAAAACTTTTACTATGTAGGCTTTTGTTGAATGGAATCTCGGCAGGAATTTTAAGGAACATCTTCTTTCCAGAAGTTCTATTCCGGTCTGCCTGGTCTGAATCTTCCTCTTAATATAAAAAAAATTGTTAAACATATAATCCCTTTACCCAATTTCAGAGAGTAATCCTTTGGAACAAGGAAGAAAATTACATAGCTTAGTTTATATCATTCCTCGGCCACCTTTTAAAATCTTTTTCTTGAACCTTGCCCACACCTCTGCCCTTTCCACCTGATCTTTCTCAGTCACGGAGAATTCCTTTGGAAGGAAGTCATCCTTTCTCGACCCACGTCTTTCCCTCTCTTTTCTGCAGGTCAGGAGACCTATTTTAATTAAATTGCCATGTCTTTCATTTACTTATCTGTTGAACTTCACTGCAGGAATTCCTAATTGATGAATGCTGTTTTCTTCTTCCTTTCCTCAAACTTTTTTTTATATATACTATTTGTACATATTTTCAAGGTTAGTGTGTTTTTTTGAGGCATGCACATTTTGCGTAATGATCAAATAAGGGTAACTGGGATATCCATCACCTCAAACATTTATCTTTTCTTTATGTTGAGAACATTCCAATTCTTCTAGCAATATTTTGAACTGTATAATAAATTATTGGTCAAACATTATCTTGATCATTTATAGCCTAATTGTTACCCATATTTTCACCATTGTTAGAAAGTCTCTAAAATAGTATCCTCTTTAACCACTTTTTATTATACCCACATAACATTCTTTTTATTTGTAAGCTTTGTATTATTTTGTAATGATGAATGACATGCATCAGTCTTCCAAATATTGTATTTATGCTTCCAGGCAAATATAGAATTAGATTTCCCCCTTTCCTTTTGGCTTTAATTGACTAGGATATTTATATCCTATCAAAAATTCAGATTTTAGTATAGTAAGATATTTACACATACTTTTACTTCTATTTTTCACCATAAATGATTGTTTTCAGTTTTCTCTGTAAAAATATTTCACATATGCATATAGAACTGTGCTGAACTGCAGTGCAATATGATATTCTCTCGAAATTAAGGGCGGTGAGCATCTGTTTACTCATCTTACAACTCCAAAAATGGAGGCTGAATCAAACATCTATGGTAAATCATTCACCATGAGTCAGTCTTACACATTGTGAGACTGAACTTTGTTTTCCCCTGGAGTTGTTGATCATTGCAAGATGTTGGAATTCTACAAAATGTCGGCATACTCACATTGCTGTCATTTAACCTGATTCTTCTTTGTCATTTCCTGGGTAGGAAATTGGGCCCCAACTAAATGCACAGCTGGCTTGGCTTTAGAAACCTCACATTTCTACCCAGTGATCAAGCACTCATGAGGCCAGGCAACTATGTTCGTTTGCATATAGAAGGTGCCCCTGTGACTTGAGGGCGTTTGTCTCAGAGTTTGTCTGAGTGTTTCACCAAAAAACAGAAAGATAAGGGATCCTAGGAGCAGGCCAAGTGGCATCCTTTTTTATCCATTTGGTGTGGCAGCTCTGGACTCACACAAAATGTTCTTTTAGTTTTTAAGACTATTTTTTTAATTTGCAAGCAACTAAAACTTAAAAGACCTCAGTATTTCTGCTTTTATAATTTCATGGGAAGATTTATTTTTAGTTCTGATTTCTCTACCTCTTCATCCCCCAAAACATACTTATTCTAGAAATAGGAAACAAAGTAATCTGAGAGAGAGAGAAGAATTTCCAGGTGAAGATAAAAGTCTCCCCACTTATAAATTAGAATAATTTAGTACCAAGGTAGAGGAGAAGAATCGGTCCATGAAATCACTAGGGCAAGGCTAGGATGAACGATTCCACCGACAACTTCGTGCATAAAAATCCCTGCCCTTATGAAGCTTCATTCTGGTAGAGAGAGACAGACAATAAACTATGAAAAATATTTGACAGTGCTTAAGACCTAAGAGGGATAGGATAGAAACATTGATGATGAGTGGAGAAGGAATAGATTGGATGGCCAGACAAGACTCTACTGAGAATGCAGCATTGGAATAAAAATTTGAAGCAGGTAAGGGAGAAAAGCACACCAAAACGTGGGGGAAGTACATTCTAGGTGGAAGAAATAGCAGGTGCAAAGGTTAGAGGAAGCAGGGTAGAGGAACAAGCAAGGAGGCTGAAACAAAGAAATGAGGGACAGTTGCAGGTGATAAAGTCAGAAAGGTGAGGAGACAGAGGCAGATGACAAAGGCCTTATAGATCATTGTAACAATGTTACCTAAGAACATTGTCCTTGCTTTCATAAAGTTTATAATCTAGTGGGGGGGGGGTAATAAGTAAGTAGTTATGATAAAATGAGCTGACTATTCAAATTAGGAAAATGTTCTCTATAGAATTATAGAGTGGGGGGTCCTAATGTACAGTAAGGATCTTCCTTCCATGAGGAAATAATACTTGTGCTGAGAGCTGAAGGGTGAACATGAGTTACACAGGTAGGAGGCCCTAGGGAGCCATAGAAGATTGTCTGTCTTTGTGAGATCTCACAGGAGCAAGCTGTGATAAAGGGGAAATGGTTAGCATGCTCCTGCAGCAGTGCAAAGAGGAGGTGATGGTGCTTTTGGACTTTACTGGTGGAAGTGGGAATGAAGAGGCTTGGATCTACTTGAGACATTAGGAATTAGGATTGATAGACTGGGTGGTTGGTTGGATATGAGGTTGCTGGTGCAGAGGGTTAAAACAGAGAGAATGATCAAGGACGTTATTCAAATTTTTGGCTCCAGCAACTTGATGGATGGTTGGTGCCATTGACTACAAACAGGGAACAAAGGAGAACGAACAAGATTAGAGATGGACGTTGCCTTTCAGAACATGACATTGATCTCATTCAGAATAGCATTAACTGTACTTTTTTCTGCAGTCCTTTCCCCTAACAGAAAATTTACAGACAATCAAATAATATTATTCTTCGGGTGACTTAGTTTCATACTCACATTTAATACACTAATATCATTTCAAGGTAGCATTTACGGATGTTTCTGTAAGTCTGTGCAGCCATCAGGCAGTTAGTGGTTTCAGAAAGAATCCTGCAATGATGCAGGTTGTAACATAGCTAGGCACGCGGCGCCATCTTCAGGACAGTTTGTTAAAAGCTTATAAACAAACGAAGGAGAAAGGCAGGCTTCTTACCGCAGAATGTTTTTCTGTCCAGTGAGTCTGACTCCATTTTGTTTGATAATAAGAAGCTTCTGCACAGCTAAAGATACAAGATCAAAAACATACAGACAACTTTGAGAATGGCAAAAGATATCTTTGCAGAGTATGAATCTGACAAAAAGCTGATGACTAGAATCTGTGGAGAACTCAAACTAAATCCACAAGAAAAGAGCAAACAGTCCCATTTATCAGTAGGCAAAAAACATGCACAGAACCCTCTCCGAAGAAGAAAGGCAAGTGTCCAAACACATCCAAAAATGCTCAGAATTCCTAATAATCAGAGAAATGCAAATCAAAACCACCTAACCCAGTGAGAATAGCCCACATTATATAGTTGCAAAGCTACAGATGCTGGCGTGGATGTGCAGAGAAGGGAACACTTTTACACTCCGGTGGGACTGTGAACTAATACAGCCTCCATGGAAAGAAGTATAGAGAATCCTCAAAAATCTACAAGTAGACCTTCCATTTGATCTCATAATCCCATTACTAGGTATTTACCCAGAAGAAAAAAACAATCATTTTACCATAAGGACCTTTGTACTAGAATGTTCATTGCAGCTCAATTCACGGTCAGTCACCAAGACATGCAATCAACCCAAGTGTTCATCAACACATGAATGGATTAATAGGTTGTAGTGTGTGTATACCACAGAATATTATTCAGCCATAAAAAGGAGACTTTACATTTTTTATTTTTTGTATTTACCTGGGTGGAGTTGAAGAACATTTTTCTTAGTAAAATATCATGAGACTGGAAAAGCAAGTATCCAATATATGCAATACTAATATGAAACCATTAGTTAAATAAGTAATGAGAGAAAAACACTAACATGAGAGGAAAACTAAATTTAACTTGGAGGGTAGGAGGGAAGAGGGAGGGGGTGAGAGGAGAAGAGAGGGGAGAAGGGAGGAGAGAGGAAAATTAGTAAGTTCTCACCTAATGGGCCCAATGTAAGGGTATACAGCATTATCCCTGGGTGAAAGGCCCAACTACAACTTGAACTTTACCTCAAAAATGCAAACGGTATAACCTAACCATTTGTACCCTCATATTAATATGAAATTTTAAAAAAAAAGAAGCTGAGAAAAATATTTCTGCCAACTATAATTGTGTGACCAAATTCGTTGTCTTCAGGAAAACTATAGCTTAACACAGGTTATAGGAGAGATGGCAGCAGATCTTCTTTCAAAATCTTTTCAGTTATCAAGTGTCCATGAGCTTGAAAATGAGTTTTTGCTGTGGAAGAGGCTGGAAAAAGAAATTAAGGCAGCATTACTTTAAGTTTTATGCCTTAGTGCTCATGTTCTCTGGGGATTTTCCTGTTTTATATATTTATGTTCTTTGTGAGGTGCTTTATTAAATGTATAGTCAAGTGGAATTTAACTTTTATGCATTTAAAGTGGTTTACAAATTAGCAGATTTTGTACCCGAATGTTTGCTGCAATAAATGTAATCTAATAGACTTATACAATCTCCACTCTAAAAATAAAAGGTTGTTAAGGAGAAAAAACTATAAGAAATCAAGAGCACACATACAGTTAACCACACAAAACGTACAGATAGACCTCACTAGAAGACTTGTATTTAGAAAATTCTCTCAGATTATAATTATTCTATTTGAATAAACCCCAGAGTTGGGTTATAAAAACAGGTGCATACATGTGCTTACCACAACGTGTCTGACACCTTTGTGAGCAGGATGCAGTTGTTAACCCACACTGAACGTGGGAATAACAGCCTTGGGAATAACTGGTGGATAAACTGCTTGTCTTTTACACGGAGGCAAACAGTTTCTATCACCTTGCAGTACCCACATACAAAAGGCCTTTCTTCCTAGATTTGTTAGAAATGCATGCTTTCAACTGAAGAATCTTAAATCTCAGAGCTCCTTTTAATCTTGAAAGAGGTAATGCATTAATCTAATTCCATTTGTAGATAATGAGGAACCAGGTCATCACATAAGTGGGCTGACCTTCCAGTCAAAATTGGGCTTAAGAGGGGTGGGGAAAGGAGCAAACACACAGAATGTGCAGCCAATGATGGTATCCAACTGTAAACACGTGGTCACAATGGGCCAGATGCCTTAACATGGGTTGTTGCACTTCATACTCAAAATAACCTGTGGGTACATTTTAAATGAGTGGGTACTAACTTTAATTACTTGTATTTTGCAGATTAGGAAACTAAAACAGAGAATTTAAAATAAATTCCAAGGTCTCACACCCTCCTTCTAGTAAAGCTATGAAAAAAAATTCTAACTTAGGCATTCTCTCTCTAGAGCCAACAAGCTTGATCAAAAACTCATACTACCTATTCAACAGAAAATATCTTTAGGACATAGACCTGAGATAAAACTCCAGCTAAGGATAAGCTAATAGTTGAAGCAGAAGATTCAGAGAACAGGTAGTTTGAAACTGAGATCAGCATGCAAAACTGGGGAATAGCTACCCTGAAATGTGGATGTCCTTGGTAGTTCTAGAGTCCTGGCCTTGCTTGGGACATATACTGTAATACAGGTTCTTGAGACCTTCCAGCTGAGTCTGGAGAGATTGGGACTCTGGTAGTGAGCCCATGGGGAACCAAGAAACTCACTGTTGTACCTTCTTGTTCTTTTTTTTTTGTTTGTTTTAGGATCAAGCCTAAAGAGCCATGTTTTCTGAAAATGAGGTTGAAAACACATACTTAGAACAGAGCAGAAACGCAAATAAATAACATTCTTCATCCTGTTCAATTAGGCAGAGGTGGGTGTACAGGGCATGGTATTGCACTGCTCAATTTGAGCAGGCATGGCCAAGGTGCCAGCTGCAGAGCTGAGCATAGGGCTTCACGTCTGAAGCCCTGTTTCCAGGCTGAACACCATCGCTAACTGTGTGACTTTGGGCAATTCATCTCAAGTATTTGATCTTCAATTTACTCAGCTGTAAAATGGCTACAATAGCTACCAAATATTGATAGGATTATTAGGATATCAAAGAAGTAACATCTGTGAACTACTACAAGATTTAATACTCTCTGAGGGCCTTGTGTACACTAGCCATTAGGCATAGAAAAAGAAGGCACGATTCTTGACCTCATGGAGTTCACAATCTAGTTTTTTCTACAAATGTTAGTTATCTTTGTTTTTGCAAGCCCCTCCCCCTTTCTACTTCTTCCTCTCACTCCTCAATTTGGATTTTGTCTTAGTTTAGGTTTCCTCAAAAGCAAAGCCTATGGTAAGAATTTGCATGCAAGGGGTTGATTTGTAAGTGCAAATAAACATATGTGGGGTTTGGAAAAGTTATGTGGATAAGGCAACAGCGACAACTTAGGGCACACTGTCAATTCAGCTGCCACTGCAGGCCACTCTGGAAAATGTGGCAGAACACATGGGGGAACTAGAGTACTCTAGTAACTAGAGGATTCAGTAAATGGAAGTTACTAGAATATTTACTAGAACATTTCTTTTGGTGTTAATCTTCAAGCATTTTCAGACTTTCAGGTGTATAGGCAGAGTGCTTCACAGAAGTGTTTGAAAAAATGGGGCAAAGAAATGGAGATACTGGCTATTGGAAGATGGCTGGTACATATTGAAGTCAGAAGAGCCAGGATGTGTTGATATTGTTTGTCTGCAGAAGTTGGCCCAGGTGTCCAAGGGCGCCTGAGTGGGCTCATTCTCTCCCTAGCATACGAAGTGAAAACAAGAGAGAAGAATCTTTCTCTACTTCCAACTTTAGAGGAAAAGAATAAGGAGGCATGTTGATTGGAGGAATTCCTGAAGGAATTCTCCTATTTTCTAATGACAGCATTGACCCATGCATGAATCATTGTGCTTTTTCAGAAATTTGACAGAGCTACAGGTCAAAAGAACTGTAACTTAACTGTTGGACTTTCTGCAATGATGGGAATATTCTATATACTTTCACTGTCCAATGCAGTAGCCACTGGTCACATGTGGCTATTGAGCCCCTGAATTCTGGCAGGTGTGACTGAGAAACTGCATTTTTACCTTTATTCAATTTTAATTAATTTAAATAATAACATGTAGTGAGTGGTTATCATATTAGACAACACAAATTTAGAGTATTTAAAATTACATTCTATTATTTATAAGTAATCATCTTAATTTTATTCATTAAAGAATAAAGTAAAAAAATAAGTGATATGACTGAGTATTAAAATCAATATTAAGCTTTTTCTCCTTTTATTAAGTCATATAAACATAGATCATGGATACATTTATGCTTCTGTGGGGTACAATGTGTTGATTTTTTTTATACAATTTGGAATGGTTACATCAAACTAATTAATATAGCTTTCACCTCAATCACTTAATTATTGTGTTAAGACATTTATGTTCTATACTTCGTAGATTTGACTTGTACCCTTACAATATGCTCCATAGGTGTGGTCCCACCATTTACCCTCCATCTATCAAACCTTCCCCTTACCTTTCCATCCCCCTCTATTTTCTCCTTCATCCTAGGCTATCGTTTTGATCTCTTTCATAAGGAAATGTGAGTAATTATAAATTAGTTTCATAAAAGTATTGAGTACATAGGATACTTTTTCTTCCGTTGTTGAGATACTTTACTAAGAAAAATATTTTCCAGCTCCATCCATGTAAACATAAAAGAGGTAAAGTCTCCATCTTTTTTTAAGGCTGCATAGTATTACATGGTATACATATACCACAATTTATTAATCCATTCATAGGTCGATGGGCACCTGGGCTTCTTCCATGACTTGGCAATTATGAATTGAGCTGCAATGAACAATCTGGTGCAAATATCTTTGTTGCAAAGTGATTTTTGGTTTTTTGGATATATACCTAGTAGAGGAATGGCAGGCTCAAACAGCAGGTCTACTTTTAGATCTCTGAGTGTTCTCCAAACTTCTTTCCAAAAGGAACATATAAGCTTGCATTTCCACCAGCAGTGCAGAAGTGTTTCCTTTTCTCCATATCCATGCCAAAATCTGTAGTTTAGGGAGTTTGTTATGTGGGCTACTCTTACTGGAGTTAGATGACATCTCAAGGTGGTTTTGATTTGCATTTCTCTCATGATTAAAGATGGTGATCATTTTTTCATGTGTCTGTAGACCAAGGGCCTGTCTTCTTCAGAGAAGCTTCTTATTCAAGTTCTTGCCCACATGACATGGAATCACTTGTTCTTTTCTTATTGATAAGTTTGAGCTCTCTGTGAATTCTGCAGGTTATGTCAGAAACATAACCTGCAAATATCCTCTCTCAATGTGAGGGCTGTCTACTTGCTTTACTTACTGTCTTCTTGGCAGTGCAGAAGCTTTTTAGTTTGATCAGATCCCAGTAATGTATTTTTGGTATAGCTTCATTTGCCCAGGAGTTCCTTCTCATAAAGTGTTCTCCCAGGCCACTTTCTTCAAGTGTTTCCCCTGTACTCACTCCAAGAATCCTTATAGTTTCATGTCTTAAATTTAAGTCTTTTATCCAGTGAGAGTCAATTTTTATTAGAGATGAAAGGTTTGGGTCCAGTTTCAGTCTTCTACAAGTCGCCAGCCAGTTCAACCAGCACCATTTGTTAAACAGATAATCTTTTTCCCAACTTATATTTTTGATATCCTTATCAAAGATCAAATGATGATAAGTGACTGGGTCAATCTCTTGGTTCTCCATTCTCTTCCATACATCTACCTCTCTATTTTCATGCCAGTACCATGCTGTTTTGATCACTATAGACTTATAGTATAGTCTGAAGTCTTATAGTGTGATTCCTCCTGATTTGTTTTTATTTCTGAGTAATGCCTTTGCTACTCAAGATTTTTTTGGTTTCCATATAAAATGAAGTACTAACATTTCCAGATCTTTAAAGTATGACTGAGGTGCTTTAATAGGGATTGCATTAAATCTGCAGATTGCTTTGGGTAGTATGGACATTTTAACAATGTTGATTCTTCCCAGCCATGAGCATGGTATGTTTTTCCATTTGTTAACATCTTCAGCTATTTCTTTTCTCATAGTTTCATATTTCTCTTTATAGAGATCTTTCACATCCTTTGTTTGGTACACTCCTAGATATTTCATCTTTTTTCATACTACCGTAAAAGGAATAGAATCCTTGACTGTTTCTTCAGCTTGACTATTGTTGGTATATACAAATTCTACTGATTTGTGAGTATTAGCTTTGTATCCTGAGATGCTGCTGTATTCCTTGATCACTTCTAAGAGTTTTGTAGTTGAGTCCCTTGGGTTTTCCAGGTATACAATCATATCATCTACAAAGAGTGAACGTTTGATCTCCTCTGACCCTATATGGATACCCTTGATTGCCTTCTCGTGCCTGATTGCAATGACTAAGACTTCCATTACAATGTTAAAAAGTAGTGGAGATACCTGGCCTGGTTCCTGATCTGAGTGGAAATGTTGTCAGTTTTACTCCATTCAATATCATGTTGGCTGTGGGTTTGTTATAGATGGCCTCTATCCAGTTTGAGAAATGTCCCTTCTATACCTATTTTCTTAAGTGTTCTGATCATGAAAATTTGCTGGATATTATCAAAAACTTTTTCTGCATCAATTGAGAGAATCAGATGGTCTTTATTTTTTATTTTGTTAATATGATGTATTATATTTATAGATTTACGTATATTGAACCAGCCTTAAGACCCTAGGATAAAACCCACTTGGTCTTGGTGTATAATTTATTTGATGTGTTGCTGGATTCTGTTTGCTAGGATCTTATTGAATTTATTGCATCAATATTCATTAGAAATGTTGGTCTATAATTTTCTTTTCTTGTTGGGTCTTTTCCTGGTTTGTGGATCAGGGTGATATTTGCTTTGTAGAAAATGTTGGGAAGTATTTCCTCTTTTTCTATGTTTTGGAAAAGGTTAAGTAATATAGGTACTAGGTCCTCTTTGAAGGTTTGGTAGAATTCTGATGTGAAGCCATCTGGTCCCATCCCAGAATTTTCTTTCTGGGGAGTTTTTTTATACTTAGTGCTATTTCAGAACTTGTTATAGGCCTGTTCAACATTTCTACGTGTTTCTGGCTAAGTCTACAAAGGTGGTGTGCTTCCAAGTTTTGGTCTATTTCCTTCAGATTTTCATAATTCTGAGAATAGAGTTTTTTGTAATATTCATTAAGGATTCTTTGAATTTCTGAAGAGTCTGTTGTTATTTCATCTTTGTCATATCTGATTGTTGAAATTAGGGATTTTACTCTTTTATTTCTGGTTAGGTTAGCCAAAGGTTTATCTATTTTATTGACCTTTTCAAAAAAACAACTTTTTGATTTATTAATCTGTTGTATAATTCTTTTGTTTTCAATTT
>CAUYRH010085260.1:0-20840 GCA_963574655.1 Perodicticus potto
GATTAATAAATTGTGGTACATGTACACCATGGAATATTATGCAGCCTTAAAGAAAGATGGAGACTTTACCTCTTACATGTTTTCATGGATGGAGCTGGAACATATTCTTCTTAGCAAAGTGTCTCAAGAATGGAAGAAAAAGTATCCAATGTACTCAGTCCTACTATGAATCTAATTTATAGCTTTCATAGGAAGGCTATAACCCAATTATAGCACAAGAAAATGGGGAAAGGGGCAAGGGAGGGGAGGGGAGGGGATGGGTGGAGGGAGGGTAATTGGTGGGATCACACCTATGGTGCATCTTAGAAGGGTACAGGTGAAACTTACTAAATGCAAAATATAAATGTCTGAACACAATAACTAAGAAAATGCCATGAAGGCTATGTTAACCAGTTCAATGAAAATATTTCAAATTGTATATAAAACCAGCACATTGTACCCTGTGATTGCATTATTGTATACAGCTATGATTTAATAAAAAAAAATTAAAATTTCCCAAAATAAATTATGCAAAACACACACACACACAAAAAGCTCTGGAACAGAATATGAAATGATTCCAGCCTTAGTGTAGCCTTAGTGTTGTTGTGGACAGGAGCTTAAAGAATAAAAGGAATGGCTTCACTGCGGCAGATCTGTGACTTCTTTATCCCTTCCTACTGCAGCAAGGGTACTGTTTGAGTCAGTTTGGGCTGCTATAAAAATATCATAAGTCAGCCAGCTTAAACAACATTAAACAATCATTTATTTCTCATAGTTCTGGAGGCTAGGAAGTCCAAATCTGCTATCTCCTGAGGGCCACTTCCTCTATCTTTTGTAGATAATCTTCTTCTTGTATCCTCAAGGGGAAGCAAGAGAGAGAGGACACGAGCTCTCTGCCCTGTCCTACTAGGGCACTAATATCATGTATAAAGGCCCTCCCCTTATCACCTAATCACTTTCCAAAGGCCCCACTTCCTGATAACGTCACATTGAGAATTAGGATTAAGCATAAATATAATTTTTATATTATATTATTATAATATAATAATTTTATATTATTTTAATATAAAATAAAAATATAATTTTTAAGCATAATATAATTTTGGGTCCAAAACAGGTGCAGAATAAGTTGTAAAATGTTGCAGTAACAGAAAATAGTTCCTTTTTGAAAATTAGGGACAGGGTTGCATTTACATGCTCCTCGTTTACTTGATGTTTTGATGTGAATTACGTGGATATCTGCACACAAATGAGACATGTATTAGCAGCCATCTAAACTTTAGTAACAAAACTCAAGAGAAGAAAATAAAAGTGTTATAAAATGTAAATAAAGAAGACTTTATAATTAGATGTATTTGTCACTTAAACACAACTTTTGTGAGCCTCAATATATTTAAAAATGCGTATGAGATAGCAGAGTTATTTTTGTAGAGATAATTTAATTTCAAAAACAGTTAATAACCTAATGCCACAAAATTTCCTTGTAACAGTTATTCAACATTAAAATAAAAAAAGAGCAAATCCAGTGGAATTCTTTAAGTTCACAAAAGAATGTGAGAAAAAGAGGCTTTAAAAGAAGATGATTTGTATTTCATTATCTTTACCTATAAATTTTCCCTCGACTTTTGAATGAGGAGATAAATGCTTTAAGTTATTATGGGTTCTTATACATTTTTTTCAAATACTGGGGGTTTATAATAAGGAAAACAATTATTTATTTGAGAAACAGAGAGATTCTTAGCTTAATTTCCTACTTAATTGTTAGCTCATCCTCTCCCCAAACCAACACATGAACTAAAAGAAGCTTCATTTAAAAGAGGCCCTTTAAATTTGGGTGCCAATTAAAGGCAGGCATAGAAAATGATAACTGGCAAAGCTGCTGGGCTCCATGGACAGGGTGGTGTCCGTATCCAGAGGGAAGAACAGGGCAGCTTAGCGTCAGTGCAGTAATATCTCTACTTCATTTTTATGTTCCATGTATGGTAATCAAGAGTCCCATTAAGGTAAGGAATTAAGTCTGGTAGTCTGTTGCTCATTATGCACTGGGATCACTGCTATTTGTTTTTTCAGTAACAGTTATTTCTGTTCAGAATTACAGACTTTTTCAAGGAAACTTACCTTGGGAGGATTCAGAAATTGCACTACCTTCAGGCAACACTTAACATGGACACATATTAAAAACATGAGGTTCTTCTTGACAAGAAAAATGATTGATAAGTGTATATTGAGAAAATCATGAAAACATTAGGTGACCCAAGAAAAGTATTCAGTGGAATCAGCTCTATGCAAATGAATATCAACATTTGCATATTTCCTTTTCCTGCCTCATACATTGAGAGGCCCCAGGTGGTGCTAAAAGAAGAGCTGCAGTTTGTTTTTGGATTCTGTAACAAATTGTGTCTTTCGCTCATTCACCTGCTGTGTCAAATATGGCAAAGATGGTTGATAAGACCTTCTCAGAGAAGAAAAATTTCTTTTAAAAATCTGGCTTCTGACAGTCATATGTAAGTGGATATCCAGTGAGCTAAAAAAAATCCATCACAGCTGAGATCTTAAGCTCAGGGTTTAACTGTAAAAGAAAAAACAAATTGGTTCCTTATCTCTCTGGAAAATATAATAAAGGAGGAACAGGTGTGACAATAGTTACGTAAGCAAGGAGAACCAGAGCACTAAAAAGGGGGAGAGAAGGAGCAGATGAATATGTATAACTGTTACATTTTCTAGATAATAATATGAACAGAAATAAAAACTTTCCTGTTTACCTGTTTATTCTAGTTAAGAAAATTGAATATGCAGGAGAATGATAAGAAATTGGAACAAAATTGGTAGGATCCAGTACAAAATGAAAGCATGTATCTCCTCATTCAAAACTTGAGGGAATTTTTATAGTTAAAGATATTGAAATATGAATTATCTTCTTTAAATAATGTTGTTACTTATAACAGGGGTTACACATCAGTAACAACAAGCTTGCAGTTTGCAAAAAACATTTTGGTGCTATAATTTTATGTCATATAGTAATAATTTGTTAATATCTTGAACATGATATTTTTTCATTCATTTTTCTAATTATTTATTAAAACATCAAATATATACTTCTTCTAACTTCATTTTTAATCAGCATAGTTAAAAGTGATGTGAGTCACTCACTAAATTGATAGTAAAATTTTTTTGATAATTTTTTAAAGTATCATTCTAATGGCCCAACCTTTCTGGAGCTATTATGAATATTTTATAGGTCATGACAATATTCAGATAAATTATTTATAAAATTATTTCAAACTATAAGTTGTAATATGTACAAAGCTGATAATTCTGGTGGGACTATTTTTCTAAAAATATTTCTCCCTTCATATAAATCAACTTCATGTTAGTGTAAATTTAATTTTAGAGGTTAATTAATTTTATGGTATTTTTATATATCTTTTGACCTTTCCTATAACTCGTGAGAACTCATAAAAGAAAAGAAATTGTACTTGGCTTATTTCAATTAACCTAATATTCTGTATTCCATACACTTTGTTTGGCAAATGGCAAGATATCATTCTTCCCTTTTTTACAGCTATATGATATTCCACTGTGTATATGCACTACTATTTCTTTACCTGCTTTTCCATTTCCTTTGATGGGCATTTAGGTTGATTCCATGTTTTGCCTATTATGAATAGTATATATATATATGTATTTTTTTTTTTTGAGACAGAGCCTCAAGCTGTCACCCTGGATAGAGTGCTGTGGCATCACAGCTCAGCTCACAGCAAACTCCAATTCCTGGGCTCAAGCGAGTCTCTTGCCTCTGCCTCCTAAGTAGCTGGGACTACAGGCACCTGCCACAATGCCTGGCCATTTTTTGGTTGCAGCCGTCATTGTTGTTTGGCAGGCCTGGGCTGGATTCGAACCGGCCAGCTCAGGTGTACGTGGCTGGCGCCTTAGCCCATTTAGCCACAGACGCTGAGCCTATCAATAGTATTTTAATACACATAGGAGTATACCTATCTTTTTGATATACTAAATTCTCATCCTTTGGGTAAAAGCTGTGGGGTTGTTGAATCATATGATGCTGCATGATTGGTTTAGAATTCAAAATACTTTTATATGTATTTTATCATGTACTTGTAATTGCAAGGAAAATTAATCTTAACATTGTTTTCTTACTTAATAATCGGTTCATCCAAAATAGTATTCCTTTGCATTAACATGTGGATCTTTAAATTTAACTTAAATTTCTAAGCCTGTGGCTATTTTTTGGAATGTTGCACCATATCAAAATGATAGATTCTTAATTCTTTGAAAAATTCTAATAACTATGTGACATAATTGATTGCAGTATCATATGTAAGCTTTATTTTATAATAATTTATTGACAAATTTTACTGCCTGTGGAGTTGTCTTTTCTAAATATTAATATAAACAAGAAATTCCACTTAACCTATATATTTTAGCTAAGAAAGTTGTACATAAAACATTTTGATCAGAGATGGAAACAATTTTGAAGCTCAGTGCAAAATTAAAAAGTGGTCCTCTTAATTTAAAAAAAGTACAAAAAAAAAGTGTGGAATAATCCAAAATCTAGTACATCAAGGTAAATCAAACTTTTGCATGTTAATGCATCATTTGGTTTCCCATTATTTCATTTTTTTGTGCATTAGGATTTTTTTCTTTACCTCTTATGAGAAAAAAAAACTCTTAGCCTAAATGTTGAATATGATAGGAGAAAAAAGATCATATTAATTAGAAGGCGATACAGAAGAATAAAAACTCACTTCTATTAGCTTATTCATAAAACATTCTCTAAAGAAGTCCAGTTTAGAAAAATATTATTCCTAAATATGTTGCCATTACTTACATCACAATTAATCTAAGAAAAATAAATTGGGTTAACTGACTTTTGGGTCAATAGAAATAGCTAAGTTTTTCATTTATACCGAATGGGAGGTATAAAAGTTCACCTTTTCCTGGTCTCAGTTTGGTATTTTACTATTTAGTTTCTTTCGCAAGCCAGAAAATCTTAAATCAATCAATTATAGTAACCTTCATTGGGTGCTATGACTATAGCACCAAGCTAATGCTTTTGAAACTTGAATCAGTATCTTAAATAGTGAGCCTTTCAAAGCTGTATCTTGCCTACAAACATTATGTATGAAAGCAGCATGCTCTTTGGCACTCGTGTAAGCTCTGTTTGACAAGTTTACATATTACATATGTTCAACCTCGGGGTCAATTAATTGAACTACATAGATTCAAATCTTTTGAAAAGAAGATGCAAGGTGTTACAAAATATATTTCCAAACCCACATTCAAGGAAATCTTTGATTACAAAAGTTAGGTAAATGTAAATGAAAGACGTTTTTGAAAATGCAACACTTACAATGAAAGTTAAAACACAGCAATGGTTTTAATAAAGGCTCATTAAAAACTGTGATTCTTGGCAAGCATATCCATTACTACGTTAAACTATAAAATCTACATGTTCAGAGGGCAAACAGTATTCTCTTTGTTAAGTCTGAGAATGAAAGGGGAAAAAAATAACTATTTCAAGCTATGCTAATAAATTTTTAGTGAGTCCTTTCAAGTATCTTGCCAAGCATCAGACAGGTTTAGAAAAACACTTGGCTGCAGATTGATCCACAGCAAATTGATTGATGCCATCACTTGAATATTGCCTTAGGTCTGCATTCAGGCAGTCCCACGGCTAATCTTCAACCAACTGATGCTTTCAGAAGATGAGGAGGAACTAACAATCATAGCTTTAAGTAGCATCTTGGTATAATCAGTAAAACTAAAGCCCAGTCTAAAGCATTCAGCAGGCAGAAAGAGCTTCCCATCCGTGTTCTTAAAGCATAAGAGCAATTAAGAGGCATGATTTTAAAATGGGAGCTATCATATTTGGGGAGAGAGGGCAGTATGTCAGGGAGGCCATCCTCAGAATGAGAAGTGAAGACCTGTTTTCATTGACGTCAGCCTCCTGGGAACGGGAAGGTACCTGCTTGTCGCAGCGTCAGAGTTTGGGAGGGGGAAGCTAGGGATCCTTTCTCATTTCTTCTGATACAGCACATATAGCTTATGGCGAGGAGGAGTGAGAGTTAGAAGAAATACCTGTATAGCTCAATGGAACTCCTTGGTGAAAAGGGCATGGAGAGGGATTTAGCTCTCCTAACAAGCACGAGAGCTCGCGAGATGAGAGCAGTGGTGAATTGGCAGTCTCTACACCTGTGGTGTTGAGAGGCACCAGGTCAGCCTTATATTAGGCTGGAGGAGAAGGCAGTCAGGATCATGCGCATTCTATCACGGACCCACTTACTCTGACTCTGTCTCCTCTCCTGCCTGCAGAACGCCAGCACGGTGTCTCTCTGATGAAGATCACCGAGCTCTGCTAAGGACTAAGATCTGTCTTTCTAAGAAGATTGCTTTACTCTCTCTAAGACACTCTCTCTCTCTTTCTCCCCAGCTAAACTAGATAGCCCTCAGGCACCTAAGAGAATTTGTTTCTGGGCAAGGTAACTTAGTGGTCCGTGTCCAGAACTTGGTTAAGCTGGGCCCAAGACCTGGCCAGTCCTGGACCCTGGCAAGTGGTGTCAGAAGTGACATGTGACATTCTCCCACTTCAAAATTGTGATAGAATTTGGGCCTGGAGCATTCCAGAGACCCAAGACTCCTTGTAAGGGCCCCAGATTCGACATGCTGCTTTTGGTTCCCTTAGAAGCCATGTGCTGGTCAATTCTGTTCATTGGGCCCTCACTGTTTCACGTAGTCACTGATACAGGCTTCACAGGCTTCCTCCCAGGGTGCAGTAATGTAGCATGTTTTCAATCTTTTATGATTAGGAATTCATTTTTATCTCCTGTCAAGAGAGCTTGTTAAATAAAGTTTTGTTTCCTGAAGAACACAGTTAACAGTGAGGATGTTAACATTTATTTCTGTTTCAAGTGGTTACATAGTAGCTGCTGGTATAAAGGGCAGAGTATATTGGTTCCACTGCTTCTGGTGTACCCAGGATTTATATCTCTGTCCAGGTATAAAGAGGCTGCTATGACGGAGACAAAGCTTAACTCACTCGGAGCTACCAAAAATATGAATCATTCCTGGAGACTCAGAAAGAACAGCCCCCTCACATTCAGCTGATGAACACCATTATTATTCTTTCTAAAAATAGAGGATAATATCCCCTAATAACGTTCTGCTTTGGAACTCAATCTCTTTCTGTGTTTTATGTTAATATGATTTGCTCTAGAAGGGCACACATGTATATATACACAGACATTTATTATAATATAGTGTAGTTAAAATGACATGTGGGTGAATATGTATATACAATTATCATTGGCAATATTAGAATCTCAATTTCATAAAATAAGCTTCATCCAAACTCAAGGAAATGACCATACCAAGAAAAAGGAAATGTTAATAACTAGCCCCTGCTCAGTTTTGAATCAGAGTTCTTTTGGCTCATGGGCCAAGTTCATTGGCCAGGAATGAGGGAAAAGAACAAGTAACTACTGGTAATCATTCTGTTCTGCAAAGTATCATTGGTGCATCAGAAAGATTAATTGCAGAGACACTGTGTCCTGTCTACAATTGTGTGGACAGCCTGAAACTAAGCAGTTGTGCTACTGAATCAGACAGAAAGTGTTCCTGGCAGCCTAGACCTTCTTCATATGCTTCTCCCAAGCTCAGATCTAAAAGATGAATGAGAAAACATTATGGTGTGAAGAACTATAAAAAGATGAACATAAATTTATAACACCTGGAAGTGGTCCATTTCTTCCTTACTCATTGGTCAGAAACCAAAAATGAGGTAAATTAGAAGCAATCCAATATCATACATCATAATTATGTTTGATGTGGAAAACCATTTATTGTCATCTTTTAGGTTCACTATGCTTTTTCCACCTCTCAATGGATAAAGCATTTGAGCAAAGACTTGCTTACCATCAAGTTATAATTTTATCTAAATTAGATTTCATTGTGCAAACTACATTATTCATATATCTGTATTTGTATCTACTTTGTGTTGCTGTATAAGTATGTACTGCTATAATCTGAATGTTTATGTCTCTCCAAAATTCATATTATAATATCCTAACCCCTAAACTGATGATACTAGGAGGCAGGGCCTTTGGGAGTCAATTGGGTCATAGGTATGGCATTCTTATGAATGAAATTAGTGCTCTTATAAATGAAGGCCCAAGGAAACTGCCTTTCCCCTCTCACCTTGTGAAGGTAAAACAAGAAGTCACTATCTATGAACCAGTCAATGGGACCTCACCAGTCACCCGATCTGCCAGGGCCTTGATCCTGAACTTCCTAGACACTAGAATTATGAGAAATAAATGTTTGTTATCTATCAGCTCTCCAGTTTATACTATTTTGTTACAGAAGCCTGAACAGCAGCCAGAGGTGTCCAACCCGAGGCTCAAAGGCTGTATGCAGATTATGTGAGGACATTTTTTGCTTATCTGTGATGGCAGAGTTCATGAAAATTATGCATGGACCTTTTTAAAAAAAATTTACAAGCTTTTGTTAGTGTTTATATATTTAATGTGTGGCCTAAGACAACTCTTCTTCATATGTGGTCCAGAGAAGCCAAAAGATTAGAAACCCCAAGACTTGTACCTATATTATTAATTTTAGAGACTAAAAGCTACCTCAGCCACAATCTCTATTTCATTTATTTTAAGATCTACCCAATGCCTAAATATCACAATGCTTTGCCCAAACTTTGTGAATCAGAGTCAAGCATAAGTGTAGTTGTGCTCATGGACTTAGAATTAAAAATTCTATAAACTGGAATCCTAGCTCTGCCTCCTGTAGTGTGCTCCTTCGCCATTTAGACTCTTAGAGCTGTCATTATCTATAAAATGTAAATGGTTGCTCACACCTGAGAGTTACTAAAGTTATAAGGTGAGTTTATAAACCATGTATATGAAATGCAAACGTAGCGACTCACATAAACAAATAGGTTTACTTCTTTTCGTCTAAACTGCATAAATATTGTTGGATAGATTATCAAATAAATGAAGGACTCTAAAGGCTTAACACTGATTTGTCTTGGCGATGCATCATATATTTGCCTAATAATAGCCTATGGTAGATGTTAAAGCTTAGAAAAAATGCTTTTCCAAATTTTATATTTGAATTCAAGCAAATTGCAGTTCTTTTTTAAAAATCAGTTTCACTAAAATACCAAGATATTACCTGTCTTCTATATCATTTTCATCATATTAAAATTAGCTGATATGTATTTCTAGAAAGGATATTTAATATGACAGAAGCAACCGTCATCAACTACACAGAGTAGGTATTGTTTTCATAGTTACAATGAACTTCACGTATTTGCATGTGCTCATAGCCAGAGCCAACTCCACTTCAGAGAATTGAGCCCCAAATCACAAAGATTTCATGCCAGAAATAAGTATCATCTGATCATAGTAGATTCATTCATTTATTCAGAAAATAGCAAATAAATGTGTACGTGGGGCTTTACAAAAGTTTTGAGATACACCAAATCTGCATGAATAGAAACAAATGAAGCCCTCCCAGCAACACCAATAAGCCAAGCAAGTTAAAAATTGCACATAAGAATCAGAAAGAATCACTGTCGAATGTGATCTTTGGAAGTGAAACACAGTCTGTCTCAAAACTTTCATAGTGACCTACGTATTATGTTCCATGGACTTATATGGAAAAATCTAGTTCCGAAAGAGCTTATAGTGCCCAAACAAAGGAAAGATCAAGCTGTGCTTATGAGACGACTCAGCGGAATGATGACAGAGACAGGTCTGTCTTAAACGCCATGCATTCCTCTTCAGCAGCCATTGTCTTAAAAACAGCCATGCTCCAATTTAAATCTTACGATTTCCACCTCAATTAAATATGGCAATTTTAACTCATGTCTCAGAATTCTAGGTTTTCTAATTTGATTGAAAATGGTTTCCCTCTTTCTAGAGGCCCAAAGCTGTTGTTTTGTGGAAGTCAATGTCTACTTCAGTGATTCTCAACCTCCCTAATGCCATGACCCTTTAATACAGTTCCTCAAATTGTGGTGACCCCCAACCATAAAATTATTGAAGTAGCGAAGAAAATAATTTTATGATTGAGGGTCACCAGAACATGAGGAACTATATTAAAGGGTCGCGCCATTAGGAAGGTTGAGAACCACTGGTCTAGATGATATGGAATTCAGAGTCAAAGTAGCTGCAGTTCTTGGACTCCTGGTTTGAACATCCGGTGGCTATACGAAAATTTTAGCCTTTGTTAAGCATGGGAATGTCCATAAGCAAATTTAATGTGCAGGTGATGGCAGTGTGTGAAGAAGCAGAGAAAACTGACCCTACGAAGCAATCATGGAAACATCTTTGGGAATCTTTCCCTGGAAAAAAGGCACATCTGAGTTCTCTGCAAATCTCATGTCCTTTTAAAGATTTTTCTTTCTACAATGGAAAACACTGGATAAATGCGTTTGAAGTATTTGTGGAAGTATATTGTCAGTAGTAGCCCCACAATTCATTTTATAAAGCTCAGTTTCTCTTCTCTATTTTTGTTTGTTTGTTTGGGACAGACTCTCACTTTGTCTCCCTCGGTAGAGTGCCATGGCATCATAGCTCACAGCAACCTCCAACTCGTGGACTTAACTTATCCTCTTATCTCAGCCTCCCTAGTAGCTGGGATTATAGGAGCTGCCACAGCACCTGACCTTTTTTAAAGTCAAGGTCCACCTTTGCTCAGGCTGATCTCTCAAACCCCTGAGCTCAGGCAATCCACCTGCCTTGGTTTCTCAGAGAGCTCGGAATACAGGTGTTAGCCACTGCGCCTGGCCCCGATGCAATTTCCTCTTCTCTAGCTTGTATCCAGGAGTAACTCATGTCCCTAATGTGATGGTCCATGTGACATGATGGTCAGCTTTAATGACTAATTGACAACACAAGACAGTAAGTAGGGAGACAGAGAATCTGGATGGCTTCCAAAGAGGTGGGGCTAAATCCTTCAGGAGCTTAAGATCAGCATGAGCCAGAGCGTGACCCCATCTCTAAAAACAGCCAGGGATTGCAGCTGGCCATGTAGACCCAGCTACTCAGGAAGCTGAAGCAAGAGGATCACTTGAGCTCAAGAGTTTGAGGTTACTGTGAGCTGTGATGCCATAGTTCTCTACTAAATGCTATAAAATGAGACTTCCTTTGAAAAAATAAATAAACAATTAAAAATTACAAATTGTTTGATTAGTTTGAAATTGCCATAGTGTGAGTAAAGCCAAAGACATATAAAGATAGAAAGAAATAACTGATCAATAATACCATCCCAAATAATCATTTCTTGAGGAGAGTCTAACTCAAAGAAACATTATAATAATCTATTTCCTAATTCTGTTCATTTGAAAACTTAAGGAGATGAACCTTTTTTTTTTTTTTTTTTTTTTCCGAAAGCCTAACAGCAAATACTGGGAATAAAGGATTTTTATATCCTAAATTTACCGTGATAAAATTTCATATAACCTATCTATAGGGAACATACGAAATTGTTGAAAATGCAGCAGTATTTATGAAGAAATTGCTGAATTTTGTGTTGTTATTTCTTTCTTTCTTTTTTTTTTTTTGCAGTTTTTGCCCAGGGCTGGGTTTGAAACCCCCACCTCCGGCATATGGGGCTGGCGCCCTACTCCTTTGAGCCACAGGAGACACACTGTGTTGTTATTTCTAATTTCTTATTTTACTCACATGATACAGAGCAATGATTTGCACATAAAACACAGTCAACTACTTTCCATTAGCTCCACAGGAATAAAACTGTAGTCATCAACACAACCAGCATCATTAAACACATCCCCAGAATGTATGGTGGATAAAAAAAAAAAAAAAAAAAAAAAAAATTACCTTTCACTTGAAAATGAAAATAAGATCCTTAATCTCATGGCCTTTATGTAGTTAATTCTTCTAAATTTTCAAGAACCTTTTAAGAAAATTCCCATATAGTATTTGTTCTTCTGAAGTATGTATAATTTTCTTACAATTTTTCACTATTCCAAAGAGGATAGGAAAAGACATTCTTATACATAAATCTTTCACATCTCTTATTATTTCTTATAGGCCGATTCGTTGAACTACTGGGAATTCTTAGGAAAAAAATCTCCAAATCCTTTTTTTCTTTGTTTTAGAGACAGAGTTTCACTTTATCACCCTTGGTATAGAGCTGTGGCGTCACAAAGCTCACAGCAACCTCCAACTCCCAGGCTTAGGCGACTCTCTTGCCTCAGCCTCTAGAGTAGCTGGGACTACAGGCACCCACCACAATGCCCAGCTATTTTTTGTTTGGGAGTTCGGCCAGGGCTGGGCTTGAACCCGCCACCCTCAGTCTATGGGGCCGGTGCCCTACTC
Source organism: Perodicticus potto (assembly GCA_963574655.1). NCBI lineage: Eukaryota > Metazoa > Chordata > Mammalia > Primates > Lorisidae > Perodicticus > Perodicticus potto. Next base: position 12,351 of record CAUYRH010085260.1, read on the forward strand.
GCTGAGCCACAGGTGCCACCCTACAAATACTTTTTAAGATGCTTGCAACACATCGCCACGTTGTTTTCCAGGAAGGAAATAGAATTTAATATCAACAGTACACAAAACACCTTTTTTTAAATTGAAACCTTGCTAATGTTACCAAGAATTAAAGTAGAGCTAGTTTTTAAAAATATACATTTCTCAAAAAATATAGAAAAATGTGGAAGCAAACGTATCAAAAATTTGCTATGAGTATTATTGGGTTGTGAAATTGCATTCATGCTTTATCTATTTTTGAATCTTCAAAGCCCGCAAACTCATTCTATGTGATCGTCCTCCTTCACATCCACTTCACGTATCTAACCATCACTCTCACTTTTTTCTATTAGTTTGCAATTTATATTACTGTAGGACCGTATACTCGCTATGTCAAAGTCAAGTTTTAATTTTGTTCTCCATTGTTTTAAATCAAATTGTCTTATTTTTCACTTCATACAGTCTACTGCAGTGGTTCTCAACCTTCCTAATGCTGCGGCCCTTTAATGAAGTTCCTGTGTGTCGCGACCCACAGGTTGAGAACCACTGCTCTAGGGTTTCTTCACAGTTTTTCTCTGTCTTTGAATTCCATTTCTAAACAGAATGGTTCTCTTTAAATTATTGTGGAGAATGATTCAAATGAGATCTGAATTGGTTTCAATATTTTATTTACCCCACTGGATTATTCTCCTCTCAAACAATGCTTTGATCGCTCATTTGCTGTTAAAAACACTTTCTGACTCACTATTTCCAAATTCCCACTTAGTTTTAAATTGACTTTTTACTTGGTAAAGTAAAAAATTGTTTTTTTATTTATTTTCCCAATTTGTTAATACATTGCTGTTCACATCTGCCTGTTTGCTTATCATTTTAATAAGCTAATGCTTAATATACCCACAGGATCTAAACAGATAAGGAGCAGCAACTTTATATTGCCAGTGAAACTAGAACAATAATTTTATAAATAATAATTTTATTTGAAGGCAAAGAACTTTTTTATGGGAGTCAGAATCAAAAGAGGCAAAGTAAACTATGCTGCAGTTGCAAATGGAGTGTGGAAGTTCTAGACAATTGTTAACAATGTAAAATAATTGTCAGTGCCATACTCAGGAACATATCTGCTTCAAGAAAATTACTCGCAAAACCTATCTTTAAAGCCTAGATTCCATAGCTTGACCTCCAAACATTAATTCTTTGACTAGTGACTTCAACTCTGTGTTGATGAAGGAATTTTGTTTCTTGTTCTTATTTCATCAGGTATTGTTGACTTTCGTAAGATTTTCCTAGTATTTTTTTTCACTGTGTTTCCTAACTTTACTTCTCCTTTCCAAAAAAGACCCAGTTTTCCTTCTTCCACTCAAGGAAATCTACTAGGCTTCGACTCTTCATTATTTCACCAACGCTTGTCAATAATTGAAAAATTGCTCCATGTTTCTTGATTCCCACACAGTCAATATTTCTGTGGAATCCCTTTTGTAAATGATCCACTTACAAATTAAACTTTTTTTCATATGCTATGAGATACTGATTTCTGCCGGGTCCCTATCTCAGTGAGGAGGAACTCCATTTTTTTCACTTTCTTAGGCCCGAAACCTTGGAGGTAGTCTCGATGTCTCTTTTTCTTACACCCAATAACTATTCTTTCAGCAAATCGTTTAGACACGATCTTCAAAGTAGACCCAGAACACAGCACTTCCCACCTGCATTCACTCCTATCAGCCTGGTCTAAGCAACAATCATCTGTTTTTATCTTAGTGTTCCTGTGTAGAAAAGTCTTCACCACTATATGTGCACAACCATCTTTCTAAGCTGTCTGGGATCCTTTCTCAAATGTCCCCAAGTGAAGTCTTACCTGACTACCCTACACGAAAATTACCACTGTCTCTCAAACACTTCCCATCCACTTTTTCTGCTTGATTTTTCTTTTTTTATCACAGTTTAACCTATTCAGTTTGCTTAATTGTTAAATGTATAGTCAGTATTAGACAAGGTTCTCCAGAGAAACAGAGCAGAGAGTTATATAAAAGGAAACTTACTATCAGGGTTCAGCTCATATGATGGGGGGCTGAGAAGTCCCATGATGTGCCCTCTGCAAGCTGAAGAACTAGGAAAGCTAAACTTGCCCCAATCAGAAGGCCCCAGAACCAGGAGTGCTCTGTACAAATGGCTTGGACAGTCCAGCTCAGGCAGAAAGCAAATTCACCTTTCCTTCACCTCTTTGCTCTATTTGGGCCCTCAAAGGATTAGATAATACTCACCCACATAAGTGAGGGCAATCTGCTTTACTCAGTCTATAAATTCAATTGTTAATCCCATCTGGAAACACCCTTCCAGATACATCCAGAAATAATGTTTCCAAGCTTATGGGCATCCCTTAACCCAGTGAAGTTGATATATAAAATTAACCATCACATAGTCTTTTTCTTTTCCTCTCCTAGAACATAAGTGCTAAAATTTTCTGTAAGTGCTAAAATATTTATATCTTTGCACTGCTGTATCACAGAGGAACTTTATCTAACAAATGCAATCACTGTAACCTACTTTTTTGGACCCTCAATGAATCCCAAACAAGAAAAAATAAAGTAAAAAAACAATGAATAAATAAGGGCAATGGTAAGGATTGAATATAAAGGTACAAAGAGAAAGTGATCTTTCTGTTACTAATTTACAGGACTCACAAATTTTAAGTTTTGCCACCAAAGTGCATTCTTTTGCTTTGTTTGAAGGGAAAAATGTTTAAAATTCATCAATTTATTCTTAGGTTAAAGATTTTTATTTCAAAAAAACACTTTAAGCCAATTAAATAATCAGAACCCAAATTAGTTTGTATCATTGTATTTGGAAATCTATGCTGCGGTGTTGGTTTAACTCCTCAGAGAGCAAAATAGGGCAAGGTGTCAGTTGGCATTTGATTTCCATTCAACACTCACTAATTGTGGGTCAAACATATGTCTTTCCCAAACAAGAAAACATGTAAAACTTTTTATTTATTTATTATCTTGAATAACTTAAATATTTGTATTATATTTTCAAAATATTATACCCCTATGTCTTTGTAGCCTTTATGAAATGTATACATACAAACACAGAGCATTTACTAAGCTTATTATATTGTCTCTTTCCTAAGTGATGTTTTGGAGTATTTGTGTCAGCCGAATAGTACATTTACAGCAGTGTTAAACACACATATCAAGGTTGATATAAATGCCACCTCTGCATTGAGAATCATCATGCTGAGACCTTAAGGCAGTTTAGGTAGCTATACTGACTCTCAACACCAAGTTGTTTTTCCAATTATTCTCCAGACTCTAAACACAGACTACAGATAAAAAATTTATAGCATATAAAAAATACGAAGTATAGTAGCACTCTTGTTTGAATTAGTATTCTACTAGAAGACATGAAAAAGAATAGGAAAGACATTTTATTAAGGGCATTTTATATGTTTTTAATATCTCAGCATCTGCATACTAATTTAAAAGAAATATTCATTTCATACTGTTAGAAATTGTAAGGCATAAATAGATATAACATCACATTACCACAAGAGGGAAATGTGCCCAGCTCCTATGGTTTTATGAATGCGTTTAGAATGTGACTTACACACATAAGTCACAAGTCTATGTTGGAATTGTAGTCTTCTCTGTATTAGGTTATGTGTCTACTTTTCATAGCCCATGGTTATTTTTTCTACCTATCTTAGACTATAAAAAATCTTCTAGCTGGAGTAAGGGCCTCTTATTCCTGATTGTTTCACAATAGTACTTCCATGTAAAATATCAATAGCACAGAAAACAGACCTCTATTCAATAAAGATATCATAATTGCTTAAGAAAACTGCGTAAACAGGCTGGGCGCGGTGCTCACACCTGTATTCCAGCACTTGAGAGGCCAAGGCAGGTGGATTGCCTGAGTTCATGAGTTCGAGACCAGCCTGAGCAAGAGTGAGAACCCCCACCATCTCTAAAAAAGAAAAGAAAAAAAAAAAAGCCGGGCATTGTGGCGGATGCCTGTAGTCCCAGCTACTCGGGAGGCTGAGGCAAGAGAGTCACTTGAACCCTAAAGTTTAAGGTGGTTGCAAGCTAAGATGCCATGGCACTCTACCAACGCTGACCAATTGAGACTCTGTCTCAAAAACAATAACAAGAAAAAACTACTTAACAAAAATTAGCTAACTTTCCTTATATTCAGTACTTACAGGTTACCTTGATTGTCTTTGAAACAGAAGTCCACTAGAGAAAATGTTTAAAACTCCACAATTATCTACACAGTTTCCTGATGTCAGTTGTTCTAATCATGACTATGTGAGTCGAAATTGTAAATGGAACACTGTTCAAGACAAAATATGTTGTTTTTAATTGTAATTTGTAATCACCTGTTATTGATTGATGGTCATTGGTAGTCTTGGCCTGATTTTGATTAAATTTCAGAAGTCAGCTTTATAGCTATGATTTCACACTTGGCTAAAAAGCCTTTCCTCCTCTAAGTTTGGGTAGTTGGACTCATACATTATGTATGTCCTTTAATGACCCTCATAGCCAAGGGATGACACTTTAAATTGATGAGGGTTATATATTCAAATGTAGAACAAATTCGTTTAGGAACAAATGAAGAATAGATTTGCAGTTGGGCTAGCATGAACTGTTACAATTATAGTGATTATTATAACCACAGTCTAATACCTTCCAGACATCAGCTATCATTACTGTGTCTCTGTCATAAAGACACAATTCTATCTCTCTTAAAAATATTGTTTCATTGCAGGAATATTATTTATAAAAAATATAGTTCACATGTTGCCAGCATTTCCATGTCAAACAACTATTTTCATAAATTTAGTATTCAGTTGCATAAAAATTTGCTTCAAGGCAGGCATATGTAAGACTATAATTCATCTCTTTAAGAGCTTTTGCTGTACTGTGTTCTAGAAACTTTGTTTTGAGAAAGATTATTAAACATATGACAATTTCATTCATGGTTAATAAAATTACTTTCTCATATCTGTGGGGCCATATTCCTAGCACATGACCTGAATATAACATGAGGTCAAAAATAAAGAAAAAAATACATATTAAACTAATATTTGAATATGTTATAATTTGATAGATTTAATATTTGAATATGTTATGAATACGAATATTAGAATATAATATGATTTGAATAATATATGAATATGATAGATATAATATTTGAATAGACATAATATTTGAATATGTTATAATTTCATAGATTTTAAAGGCATTGGATCAGAAAATATTTCTCATGATATGAGATAACGATGCTTTCAGAGTTCATAAGGATGATGCTTGGGTTTGCATGCTCATATGTGCAATGTGCCACCCTCAAGCCTTTTTATGATGTTGGCACATTATCTATCTGGCGCAAAAGAAGAAAAATAAATAAATAAATTGTGATTATCTTTTACTCCTTATGAAATTTTAGGATATCATGTCTTACAGAGTTTTGTGGAATTTATGGTTTTCTGGAATAAAAAAAAAATACATGAATGAGATGTTAATTTGTGTCTTATTGAGAAATGGTTCATGGAGAAAATAACTTTGCTTTAATTTGGGAGTAACCAAAGGATTACAGAGTATTACTTTCCTAGTTAAATTTTCTTCAATCCCATGATTTGTAGGAATTATCAGAATACTACTATTTTTCACAAACATAAAATGAAAATTTGGGCCTTTGGGGGCATAAATGTAGTGTCTACTTTTAAAATGTTATTTTAAATTAATTTGAGACTTACAGAAATTTTTTGCAAAACATAATACAGTTTTCTGACACCCTTTGGCCACTCTCCCCTAATATTTACCTATGTACAAGCAGCAATACATATGATACTCTTAACAAACTTACAGACTTGTTTTAAATTTTGCTGGTTATCCTTCTAATGTTTGTGTGTTGGTCCAGGTTCCAATCCAGTATCCAATGACATTTACATCTCAGGTTTTCTTAGTCTCCTCCACTCTGTGACAGCTTCTCAGTTTTCTTTGTGTTTCATGGCCTTGTCACTTTTGAAGAGTACTGGCTGTGTTAGTCCATTTAGGCTATGGTAATAGAATACTGTAAACTGGGTATAAACTGGGTATCTACAGACAAACATTTGGTATCTATCAGCAAACATTTGTATCTCTCAGTTACAAAGGCTGAGAAGTTCAAGGTCAAGGTGCTGGCAGACTCAGGGTCTGACAGGTGCTTTCTGACTTGTAGAAGAGTTTTCTACCTATGCTCTTACATGCTATAACATTAAGATAGCTCTCTGGGGCCTCTTTTAGAAGGGTACTACTATTCCCTCTTCATGGATCGTGGATGGCCATCATTTCACTGTGTTCTCACATGGCAGAAAAGTTAAGGGAGTGCTCTGGGGTCCTTTTTATGGGAGCACTAATCCCATTAATCAAGGCTTTATCCTCATGACCTAATCACCTTCCAAAAGCCTTACTTCCAGATACTATCACACTAAGGATTAGATTTCAACATATGAATTGTGGAAGTGCACAAATAATCTATAGCCCTTGACAATCATTTTCTTAAATATTCCTCAGTATTTAAGGATTTTGTTAAATATTTCTCAGTATTAAACATTGGGTTAGTCTGAAATATTTTAATGATGAAATTCATGTAATGAATTTTTACCAAGACTACTACAAAAGTGATTTTGTGTCCTCTTCATCGGATTGTATTAAAAAGCATTTAATGGGCTCAGTGCCTGTAGCTCAGTGAGAGGGGCACTGGCCACATACACCAAGGCTGGCAGGTTCAAGCCTGGCCTAGGCCAGCTAAACAACAATAACTGAAACAACAACAACAACAACAACAACAACAACAACAAAAATAGCCAGGCGATGTGGCGGGTGCCTGTAGTTTTAGCTACTTGGGAGCCTGAGGCAAGAGGATCACTCAAACCCAGGAGTTTGAAGTTGCTATAAGGTATGAGGCCACGGCACTTTAGCCTGGGCAACAGAAAATAATAGTAATAATTTAAATATATAAACATCTTAGATAGAGTAACTGCAGGACAAACAATGAAAATGTCACTGTGGATAGTGTTACTCCTCCAAGTAAGAGAAATTGTAACCTGACGAATCTCTGTGGTATTAAAATCAAGGACTGATAAATTAATTCTTTGCTAGAGCCAACACGTTACAATTGCCACCAGTCTGCTGACATTAGTAGGGTTTTCTTTGCAAATGCCCATGGCTATTAAATGTAAATGATGCCAGTTATGAAACTGGGATCATTCGTGTAACACTGGCTTGGGAAAATGGTTCTAAGAATTCATTTTATTCACATCAGCAGTGGGCCTTTTTGGACTAGATAGTAACTACGTGTTCAGTGTTTAATTCAATTTTTCTTTGTTATATTCTACCTTTAACCTTAGTTCTTTTTGTTTTAATGGTAACACCTATTTAAATTTTACTCATTTATAGGAACATACTTGTGGTTGACCTAGTTTTTCTGAAACATTATTCCAAGACAATTGCTAAGGAACCACACAGTATTAAAATGAAGACCATCACCTACAGCAAGTAGCAAGCCCTGTGCCGTGTTCACTGCCCCTGTAAACTGGTATTTGTTATTGACCCACCTCTCATTGTCCTCAACTTACCAAAATTGATTGATTTTCCGGCATCTACTTAATAAACACCAAAAGTGAAAAGAAGGCATGAAATGAACTACTTTGTCACGTTTGATCGTTATAAAAAAATAAAACTTAGCATCTACAATAAATGGCTGTACATGGAAGGGCTAGGTAATTTTACCATTACATAAATATAAATATCTGATTTTATTGTCTGCAATAAAATCTGCAGTGCATGTGCTAGATCTGTGGTATATAATAATACCAGTAAATATTATGAGAAAAGCTTTGCTAAATAGTGAAAACATGAAAAAAAAATATTCTTTGATCAGTTGTTTACCCATGTATTTTCAGAGTAGTTACAAGCATAGTCCATTATAATTTTGTATTCATTTCTTATTTTGATTTAAATATATTTTCTTTGCCTTATGTAGTTTATTACTCTGAGTAGAAAAATTGTACCTCTTTATTTTGGGTCTTCAAAAATAAAGAAAAACCAGTGAAATGAAAAATAAGCTTTTAATCCCAGCCATGAAAGAAAATCACCTTTGTATATTTCATATCAAAGTGAATATGAAATTGTGCGTTTTTAACCTAAGCATCTTTAGCCTTTGCTTTAAACTCAGCACAAATATGGGAAATGAATTTGCAATGTTCAACTTTGTGAATGTAATAGTATTTGGTTGTAAATTTTTGGCTTTAATTTTTCACTATTATGCATAAAGCTTCAGGGACATCTTCCCACACAAAGTGTTACTCTACCCTCTATTTACCCACACACATTTGGGAGTATTCCCATAAAATTCTTTTTCAGTTTGAAAAATTAACAAAATCTAGCTCAAGTAGAAATTTGGGGAAGTACCGGGTGCTATTTGTAGGTGTGA
>CAUYRH010085263.1:0-12897 GCA_963574655.1 Perodicticus potto
AAAAATCAACTGCACTTTTACACACTAGCAATGAACAATCAAAAAATGAAATTAACAAAGCAGGTTCATGAATAAGTGTAACAAAAGAAGCATTAAGGTCTGTATGCTGGAAACCACAAAACACTATTAAAAGAAATTAAAGAGGACCTTTAAAAAGAAATTAAAGAGAAAACAGAAAGATGTTCCATGTTTCTTCATGGCTCAGAATACTTAATGTGAAAATAGAAAGATTCCCCAAATAGATACACACGTTGCTATAGTTTGGATATTTGAGCCTGCTAACCTCTGTTGAAATTTGATTCCCAGCATCCTGGGTGGGCCTAGTGGGAAGTGTTTAGGTCATGGGGGCAGAGCTCTCATGACTAGCAGAACGCCCTGCTGTGGGAGTGAGGGGGGGGGGCAGTGAGTGAGTTCTCACTCTGTTAGCTTCCCAAAGACCTGGGTGTTAAACAGAGCCTGGCACCTCCTCTCTCCCCGCGCGACTGTGATCTCTGCACACAGGCTTCCCTTCCCCTTCTGCCATGAGTAGAAGCAGATCCTGGTGCCACGGTTCTTGTACAGCCCACAGAGTTATGAACCAAATAAATCCTTTTCCCTCTTTTCTTTATAAATTATCCAGCCTCAGGTGTTCCTCTGTAGCAGCATGAAAGGACAAAAACACAGATTCAACATAATTCCTACTAAAATCTCAGCTGGCTCTGTGTGTGTGTGTGTAAATAGACAAGCTGATTTTAAAATAACAAGGAAATGTCAGGGAACCAGAAAGCCAAAACAATCTTGAAAAAGAACTAAGCTGGTGTACCCACACTCCCCAATTTCAAAACTTTCGCCAAAGTAATCAAAACTATCTTTATTGATTTAACTCTCTATATATAATCCATGGACCAGAATAGAGAGCCGAGAAATAAATCCTAACAATTATGGTCAAATGATTTCGAAAAGGATGCCAAGACAAAATGAGAAAAGAACAGGCCTTTCAACAAGTGGCTTTGGCACACCTGAATATCCATGTGCAAAATAATGAGTTTTAACTCCTATCTCATAGTATATGTAAAAAATTAACCCAAGAGCCACGCGCAGTGTGCTTGCCTATAGTCTCAGCTATTCAGAAGGCTAAGGTAGGAGTTCAATGCTAGAGTGTACAGTGATTGCCCTTGTAAATAGCTGCTGTACTCCAGCCTGGATAAGATATCACGTCTTTTTTTAAAAAAGAATTTTTTAAAAAAAAATTTAGCACAAATTGGTCAGGGTCAGTGTCTCACACCTATAATCCTAGCACTCTGGGAGGCTGAAGCTGGTGAATTGCTTGAGATCAGAAGTTTGAGATCAGCCTGAGCAAGAGTGAGACCCCATCTACTGGAAATAGAAAAACCAGCTGGGCATCGTGGTAGGCACTTGTAGTCCCAGCTACTCAGAAGGCTGAGGCAGGAGAATCGCTTGAGCCCAAGAGTTTAAGGTCACTGTGAGCTATGATGATGCCACAGAACTCTATCCAGAGTGAGAGACTGAGACTCTGTCTCAAAAAAACAAAACAAAACAAAAAAAACCCTACAAATATGTCTAAGGCCTAAATGTAGGATCTAAAATTATAAAACTCTTAGAAAACAGGAGTAAATCTTTGTGACCTTAGGCTAAGTAAAGCCTTAGAAAAAAAATACCCAAAAGCATAAACAACAAAAGAAAAAAAAGATAAATTAAACTTCATCAAAATTAAAATCTTTTATAAATGGATAAACATGTTATATATATATATATATGAGTGCATGTATACACACACACATACACCCATACAGAGCCTTAAAAAGGAATGAAATTCTAAACCATGCCACCACATGGATAAACTTTGAACTTCATGGTAAGTAAATAAGCCAGACAAAAAAGGACAAATATTACATGATTCAACCTGTTTGAGATATCTATAGCAGGAAAATTCATATAGACAGAAAGTACAATAGAGATTCTACTTGGTTGAGGGCTAAGGAGAAAGAGAAGTTATTTTTCAAAGGGGTACAGAGTATCTGTCTGGGATGATGAAAAAGTTCTGGAAATGCATCATGGTGACGGCTGTACAACTTTGTGAAAATATGTAATGTAACTGAATTGTACACTTTAAAATGGTCGTTTTTATGATATGTATATTTTACCTTAATTCTTGTTTAAATTTTTAAAATTTAAAACTTTGGTACCTCAAAGAACATACCACAAAGAGAGTGAAAAGACAACCCACGGAACAGGATAAAGTTTTGCCACTCAGATCTGTAGTGAGGGACCTGTATCCAGCACATAAAGAACACCTACAACTTAATAAAAGAAAGACAAACAATCACATTTAAAAATAGGCAAAGGGTTTGAACAGACACTTCTCGAAAGAAAATATACAGATGGCCAATAAGCACATGAAAAGAAAGATGCTCAACATCTTTGATCATCAAGGCAATGTATATCCAAACCACAATATGATGCCACTTCACAACCACTACCACTAGAATGGTTAGAAGCAAAGAGGGAAAGTATCTTTGTTCTACTCCAAAGGCTGCATCTCTCTGAAAAAAAAGAAAAAGAAGAAAAGAACCTTAAAAAAAAAAAGACAGACAATAACAAATACGGCAAGGATGTAAAGAATTGATAATCCTTATACATTGCTGGTAGAAATGCAAAAGGGTGCAGCCACTTTGGAAAACAGTTCAGCAATTGTTGAAAAGATTAAACAGAATTACCATGTGACCTAGCAATTCCACTCCCAGGTATACACTCAATCAATGGGAATCCTGTTCTTCCACTTCATCAGACCAAAAAACATGCAGTCCTTTGTCTCCTTTCCTTCCTTCACACCTCACATGTTAATCATCACATACTGTGTCTTTCCTTCAAAATACAAACAGCATTCAGACTGCAGTCTCTAAATAACATCTAACATCAACAGCAACCAGTATATCCCTAGCAGAATGGAAGGAAATATTCAAGATAAGCCTGAGGCCTCATTTGCCAAAAAGCAAGGAAGTAACCCAAGGCTACAGGGGCCGCAGAACATTGGAGCCAACTTAGAGGGGCTCCCACTGGCCTGAGTTGGGACAATTTGAGCATCAAAAGAGCTATTTCCTTAATGAATAAAACATGTCAAAAAATGAGACAAATAGATCAATAAAACAGAATAGAGAGCCCAGAAATAGCCCCACACAAATACAGTCAACTAATCTTTGACAAAACAGCAAAGGCAATTCAATGAAGAAAGGATGTTGTCCTCAACAAATGGTGCTCAGAACTAGACATTCATGTGTAAAAAACTGAATTTAGATATAGACCTTAGATCTTTCACAAAAATTAACTCAAATTAGATCATAGACCTAAATGTAAGAGACAGACTATAAGGCCAGGCGTGGTGGCACATGCCTATAGTCCCAGTTACTCAGGACGGTGATATGGGAGGATCCCTGGAGCCTAGGAGTTTGAGGCTGCAGTGAACTACGATTGTGCTCTGTAGCCTGGATGACAGAGCAAGACCCTGTCTCTAAAATAATATAATAATGATAATAATAATCAGGTTTGGTGGTCAAACATGATGGCTCATGCCTGTAATCCTAGCATCTGGGAGGCCAAGGCAGGAGGTTCACTTGATCTCAGGAGTTTGAAAGCAGCTTGAGTAAAAGGGAGACCCCCATCTGTACTAAAAATAGAAAAATTAGCTGGGCGTCTTGGCAGAAGCCTATAGTTCCAATTACTCAGGACGCAGAGGCAGGAGGATCACTTGAACCCAGGAGTGAGGTAGGGTGATGCTAAGCACTCTAGCTTAGGCAACAGGGTAAGAATCTGCGCCCCCCCAAATAATAATAATAATGATATTAATAATAATAAAATAAGGTTTGGTGCTGAGTTTCAAATATGACACCAAAAGCATGATCCATGACAGAAAAACACTGATCGTGGGACCTCATTAAAATTAAAAATGTCTGCTCTGTGAAAGCTTGTGTTAAGCAAATGAAAAAACCAATCACAATCTAAAAGAAAATATTCACAAAACTCATATTTGGTAAAGGACTTGTATCAAGTAAATGAAAATCTATGAGTTCATAATGATTAAGAAAAAACAAAATCATATTAAAAAACAATCCTGACAGATCATTATTAAAAGTGACAAGACACTAATTTATTAGTCTGACCATTTATAAATAAACTTTTATCCTGCCTTTCCTCTACGAAATGGTGAAAAATTGTATGTATTAAAAAAGTTTAGTTAATAAATACAAAAGGTCACCATTTTATAACTTGCAATTAAGTAATGTCTCTTCACGAGGATCATTAATAGCTGCTAAAACCATTACGGGAAAGATTGATGGGGAACTTTGTAATAAAAGGACCACATTGACCCTTAAAATCATTAAAAGTAGAATTGATCACTTTAACAGCAATTGAAGGGCATTATGTGCCCTATAATCAAAGGACCCTGCAATTAATACAGATACAAATTTTAGAAGTTGATAGCACACACTTGAAAATGTCTGTCATTTATTTTTCCCAGCACCAGATCTGATCTACACCAAATCTGACAGGATGTTCTTGTGTCTATAAAACTGGTACAGAACCAAATGTCACAGATAACTACATTTCATAAAAACAAATCTATCTCTTGATAAATCACCTTCTCTACCTTGATGACTACAGATCTCATATTCTATTATATACTCACACTTGAATATAAGGAAACACATAAGCTTCATAACCTTCCTAAAAACATTGGCAATGGATTTAGAGAACATTCTCCTAAGGAAAGTATCTCAGGAATGGAAAAACAAGCATCCCTATGGAGTCAGTGCAGAAACCAGTAGACCAACAACTACAGACTTGCACTAGAGAAAAACCCAATTAACTTCCAGAAGGAGGGGAGGGGGAGAGGGAGATCAGTAAGTTCCCACCTGTTGGGTACAATGTGAGGGTATATGGCACACTTCCTGGGTGAAGCACTCAACTGCAACTTGGACTTTACACTTTACCTTACAAATGCAAACAATGTAACTTCATCATGTTGTGCCCTCGTGTTAACCCAAACTAAAAAATAAAACACTAAAAAAAAAAAGAAAATTGGCAAACTAAACTCAAAACTCCATCTAACTTTCTTAAATTATCATTATACCTGTCTATATGTACTTTGATTTGAAAAATCAGACTTAGTCTTTGTGCCATTAGAAGCACGCGGGTGAGGAACCTCCCATCAGCCATTACGCTGCACTCTACCTTAATTTACTTGTGCTTGATAATCCACTTATATGGTTTCCGACGTAGAGGAGAGGCAGAGGAAACAGCTTCAATCAAAAGAAGAAAGAATATTTGGTTAGAGCTCTGATAAACATTTTCCTTCACATACAGAGATGACAACAGGTACTTCACAAAAGAGGATATCCAAATAGGCACTAAGAAATGAAAAGATGCTGAACCTCATTAGCAATCTGGGAAATCAAATTAAAGCCCCTAAAGTGTTATGACACATCCACCAGATTAGTAACATTTAAAATGGCTGGTATGCCGAGGATTGGCAGGAATGTGAAGCAGTGATGTGCACTTTTGTCAGGAAGTGTGAATTGGTATAACCACTCTGAAGAACAGTCAGATATTATCCACCTAAGTTGAAGATATGCATATCCTAGGGGCCAGCAGTTCCACTACGTGGCAGACCCCCTCCTCCATGCATATGTGCTGTAATGGACTAAATCACGTCCTTTCATATTCATATTTTGAAGCCCTATCTCCCAATGAAATAGGGCCTTAAAGGTAATAGGAGGTCATAAGGTTGGGGCCCTAATCCAATAGGACTGGTGTCCTTTTAAGAAGAGAAAGATAATGCATGTCAAATCTATTAGCATAGAGTATAAATGTCTTAACGCAATAATTAAGTAAATGAGACGAGGTATACATTAACTAGTGTAATGTAAGTGTTCCTAATTCTACATGAAATCAGCACACTGTACTCCATAAATGCATTAATGTATACATAATCTATGTGTTTATAATTTAATAAAAATAAATAAATAAACAATTTAAAAAAAAAGAGAGAAGAAAAAGAGACATCAGGAGTGTGCACACATGGAGCCGTATGAGGACACAGCGAGAAGGCAGGCTCACCCAAAATCAGCCCTGCTGGCACCTTGATCTTAAGGCTTCCAGCCTTCTGTTGTTTAACCCACCCAGTCTGTGGTATGCCATTTTGCTATGGCAGCCCTTAGCTAACTAACATATGTGCACCAGCATCTAACTATAACTAAAAGAGTAGTACTTATTTTTCTGGCCCCTAAACTAGAAATAACCTAAATTACCATGAACAATGAAACAGATAAGTAAATTGTAGTACATGCATATAAAGAAAGTAAAAGAACACAGCAACACACAACACAAAAGGTAATATGACATATAATCTTACCATAATAATATTAAGTGAAAGAAGCAGGACATAAAAAGAACGTACAAAATTTGATTCCCTGTATATAAAGCTCAAAGTCAGGAGAAATTAAACTATAGAATTTATGAATGCATCCAAAATTAGAAAAATTACAAAGAAAAAAAGAGAATTATTGTTTTGAAAGTTTAGTATAGTGGATAAGGAAGACTTTGTGATCCCATTTCATGACCTAAGTAATGATTTAAAAGGGTAATTATCCATTCAACTACATATTCAGGTATGCTGCTTTTTCTCTATGTACACATCAGATATCATAATTTTAAAATGGTTAAAAATGATACTATGTTATAAAGTAAGTGTAAGCAAGCCCAACAATATTCTGATTTTCTTGCATGATTAGGTTAATGTCTTTCATATACTTCAATATTTTACTTTTCTCCTTTTGTGGAAGTTCCTGCTTATTAATGCTGTTTGGTGTGTGCTTATTTGATCTGTCTGATGCGCTAGATGCCAGCATTTTTCCAGACATTAAAGAAACAGCAATGAACAAGCCATGTGGGGTCCTCACTCTGAAGGAACTGATAGTCTGATTTAAGTCCAAATGCCATCATAATTCATTTAATACCACCTGTTGTATGATACTGGTACTAAGAATTAAGTATCTGCCCAGTTATCTCATACTCAGCAACTGTTCAATAAAAGTTGGTTGCATACTACACTCCCAGGAAAGCCTAGTGGATTTTACGTTTCTCGTTCCATGATGGAAAAAACTGTCTTTGCATATATAGCAAATCGCATTCTTCACATCACCTACAGGTTTTTTTTTTTTTTTTGTACTTTTTGGCCGGGGCTGGGTTTGAACCTGCCACCTCCGGCACATGGGGCCGGGCGCCCCACTCCTTTGAGCCATAGGCACTGCCTGGCTTTTTTTTAAGATAGAGTCTCACTCTGTCACCCTGGGTTGAGTACTGTGGCACCATAGCTCACAGCAACCTCAAACTCCCAGGTTCGAGTGGTCCTCTTGCCTCAGCGTCCCAAGCAGCTGGGACTACAGGACCCACTACAACGCCAGGCTAGTTTTTCCATTTTTAGCAAAGATAGGGTATCACTCTTGGTCAGGCTGGTAGAGCTCAGGCGATCCACTTGCTTCTGTCTCCCAGAGTGCTAGGATTATAGGTGTGAGCCACCATGCTGAGCCTTACCTATAGCTTTGCTTTTATTAAGCCAAACTAAAAATGAAACTGAAAACAGGAACAAGCAAACTAGGGTCCAAGGGCCAAATCTAGCCTAGCTCCTGTTTACGTAAACAAAGTTTTATTGGAACACAGCTATACTATTTCATTCACATATCATCGAGGGCTGGTCTCCTGGTACAATGGCAGAACTGAATAGCTGCAACAGGATGGTCTGGTCCTTTACCAAAAATGTCAGCCCATCCCTAATTCAAAGTGCTGTCATTTTACTTCTAAAATAACATTTATTTAATGTCAATTGTTAAACATGTGCTTTTGCTAAATGGACAAATGAATGACATA
This sequence comes from Perodicticus potto, assembly GCA_963574655.1. Taxonomy (NCBI): domain Eukaryota; kingdom Metazoa; phylum Chordata; class Mammalia; order Primates; family Lorisidae; genus Perodicticus; species Perodicticus potto. The sequence continues at coordinate 7,924 of CAUYRH010085263.1, forward strand.
CTGTCTTTATTAAGAAGTTTTTACCCAGTTCAAGTAAGAAGTAAAGTGAGTTTAGAAATGGATCTATACTCTAAAATCAATAGGTAATTCTATGGTATTTTTTACATCATCTATCACAGCTATATATACTTTTCACCACATACCTTTACAGGGATTTTCTTGTCAAAATCAGGGAAGTGAATGATTTTATTTCGCTTAGACACATACAGTATCATTATGGTAGCTGCCATCTAAAGAAAAGGGAAAACAGAAACATCAGAAAAATATCTGGACAGATTGCTTCAGGTTCAGTGGCATCATTAGAAGAAAACAGATTCATCAAAAAGAAATATGGCAAAACAAAAAATCCATTTTCTAGTTTCCAGGAAAAAAATACTAAATCTTAGAATATTAAAATTATTTTTCTTGCCACTGCATGGATTCCATCAGAACCACAGGCAAAAAATATAATATCAAATAGACTCATATCTCAAGGGGCTCTAGGAACACTGACAGAGGGAGAAAGGGAATGGGGTCCCTGACAACGACCAGAGTGAAGACAGTCAGTGAGGGCACACTGATCCCGGACCTCACTTTTCATGTCCTATGCGCATGGCCATCTTCTGCCGTAAAGCTGGGAGAACAATTGTAAAGGAAGCAACTCCACACAAAAACTCGTTTATTCTGTCACCCGGGCTGAAGTATAGTGACAGCATCACAGCTCACTGTAACCTCAAACTCGGGGCCTCAAGCCATCTGCCTGCCTCAGCTTTCTGGGTAGCTGGGACTACAAACATGTCCCACCACCACACCCAGATGATTCTTTAACCTTTTTCCTTTTTTGAGACAGAGTCAGTTCCTTCCTCAGACTAGAGTGCAAAGGCATCAGCCTAGCTCACATTAACCTCAAAATGCTTGGTTCAAACCTCAGCCTTCTAAGTAGCTGGGACTATAGGTGCCCACAACAACGCTTGTCTAATTTTTCTATTCCTTAGTAGAGACAGGGTCTTGCTCTTGTTCAGCCTGGTCTCGAATTCCTGAGCTAAGTGGATCCTCTTGCCTCAGCCTCCCAGAGTGCTAGGATTACAGGCATGAGCTACTGAGCCCAGCCAATTTTTTAGTATTTTTGTAGAGATGGAGTCTCAAACTCCTGGCCTCAAGAGATCCTCCCATCTCTCCCTCCCAAAGTAGTAGGGTTACAGCACCACACTTGGCCAAATAAATAAATAAATAATAATACAATCTTCTTACGCAGGTTTCAGAACTTACTTAATTTTCTCCATTTAGGATGCAAAAATTCAAGAGCTCCTTCAACATGATTAAAATCCTAAACCCAAAAGAGCTTGCAAACTTAATCCTTATGATAAGATTTCTATAATTTAACCCAAGTCCATCCCAAATTACAATTGTACTTTGTATTTATGCCTTACTTTTCAACTGTTAGAGAAATATACTAGCACATTTAAAATAAATATAATTCAGACTTTTAAAATCAACTCTGATTGGTCTCTTCCCTCAACAAATTGCAAATCAGAAAGGCTTTCCCTTAAATGGGTATAAACCAGGGGGGTCAAAGATCAGTGAATTTGTTTGATTTGGTGGTTATGAAGATTCACTTATCATATAACTGATCTTTTTCTAAAGTGCTTTTTTCTACATATTTTTACAATGAAACCTATTTTTTTTTTTTACTGTAAGGAAACATATTAGTTTGGTGTTATAATTTTTTTCTCCCCAACATGATGTTACAAAGAGTTACTTATTAGCAAAATGTTTAAGCAGAATAATGTTTATTCATATAAATGACAGGCTCTTCCAGATTTGCAATTAAAGCTTTAGTTAATAGATATAATTTTTATAACTTTAAGCTTTCCCTCCTATAAATTTAAGTAAAAAATATTAAAAAATATAAAAAGCCAGGCCAGACACAGTGGCTCACACCTGTAATCCTAACACTCTGGGAGACCACAGCAGGTGGATTGCAGGTGGATTGCCTGAGCTCAGTAGTTCAGAGACCAGCCTGAGCAAGAGCAAGACGCCATCTCTACAAAAATAGGAAAACTAGCTGGGTATTGTGGTGGGAGCCTATAGACCCAGCTACTTGGGAGGCTTATGGAGAGGACTAAAAATCATACTTACTACAACAGCCACCAATCTCATACATAACTCATCTGAGGAATTGCTGAGAACATCCTGGCAAGCCTGGAAATGTCTTGTGACTTGGAAAGCAAGCCACCAAGTGACTCAGTAATCCCAGAGGAGCAAAGTTCAGTCTCTTGTAGCTTGTACTCTCAATCCGTGTCCCGTGTGATCATTTATGCAGTCGTTACAGGCTTAGACAAGAAGATCATTTGAACCCAAGAGTTTGAGGTTGCTACGAGCTATGGTCCCACAGTACTCTCTCTACCTAGGGTACTAGAGTGAGACTCTGTCTCAAAAAAAAAAAAAAAAAAAAAAAAAGTCTTTGATGCCTGTTACTGCTTGTCTATCTGTAAATCACCAGCATACTACCAAAGAATAAACATGCCACAACTTAGTATTAATGGGAAATTTAAGAAACAGCCAAATGAGTGAGTTTAAAAGCCTATCCAAGATCATCCTTGAACTTGAGAGCAAAAGATCACAACCTACAAGAAGGAAACTGGAACATGCTTTGTTTGGCCCACAGAGAATTTTGTAATAATGTGAATCAGTTGCCAGCATTTATTATTTGGAGATTTGATATAAAAATTTAAATTCTTATCTTTTTCTTGAAAAACCTCCCCAACTCTGATAATCAGGGTGTGGAGGGTCCCATCTCATCTTCCAAACCTTTTTCTATAGGCACAGTGGTTAAGCTAAGTATCAGGTGCACACTTCAAGTGAGACAAGTATTCTCCCTCTTCTGCCTGTGCCCCTAATCCACTCATTTGTTATCCATCAGGCCATGGAGATTTTGAGTCTTGTGGCCCCTGGCTTCAGAGTAATTAATTCAATTAAGAAACTTCAAGTTAAGTCATCATTTTCCCCATGAATATAACTGTTCCTAAATTGTAGAATGAAATAAAATGTGTATTAATAGGTCATGTTGTCTTGTCAAGAGTACCAAGATCTGCAGGTCCTCTGCCAGCTGGATAAGTTTGTAAAGCAGAGTCTTACACAAAAGCACTTAAGATTTCATCATGTACACTGATGATTAATTAAAAGGCTTAATTTAATTTTTTCACTTACCTGTCCAATTCCAAGGACAATTGGTGAAGGGAAACTATAAAGAATAATAGAATAACAGATCACTTTAGCAACATACAAAAATGTGAAAACAGTACATAACACATAATGACAGGAGTTATTAAAAATTCTTTCTTAAAAAATAAAAACTTATCAAATTTGTTCACTTTCCATTTGTTCATTTCTTTTTCAGTTTTTCAACAGATCATTGCTGAACTTGGTAACGTTCTATTGCGTCTAGAGGCAGACTATCATGTTAATAGACATGATTGTGTATGCAGAAAAAAAGTAATCTGGTGATAAGTTATTAGAATAAATAACTTTAGAAAGGTCACCAAAGGGTTGGCACTCATAGCTCAGAAGTTGAGGCACTGGCCACATACACTGGGGCTGGCAGGTTTGAATCTGGCCCAGGCCAACTAAAAACAACAATGACAACTACAACAAAGAAATAGCCGGGCATTGTGGTGAGCACCTGTATTCTCAGCTACGTGGGAAGTTGAGGCAAAAGAATCATTTAAGCCCAAGAGTTTGAGGTTGCTGTGAGCTATGATGCCACAGCACTCTACTGAGGGCGACATAGTGAGACTCTATCCCCCACAAAAAACAAAAAGAAAGGTCACCAAATACAAGAAAGACAAATATGTTTTTTAAATCAGTTATGTGTCTATATACCAGCAAGAAACAAAGAAAACGAAAATGTTAAAGACATAATTTACTATAGCACCAAAAAGTACAATAAATAACACTACATGGATATTTTATGATACCAAGGAATTAGTTTTACTTTTTTAGCTATGAAATCGTATTGGGGTTTTTCTTTTTAAACAAAAGAGTTGTTAACTTTCAGGAAGCCATATTAAAATGTATATGATAATAATTTTTAATTTCCTTCAAAATAATCTGGAAGAGAGGGTGGGAGTGAGTGGGAAAGGAATATAAATACAAAAAGAACGTTCAAATTGGGTGATGACTACATGGTGATTCATTATACCTTTTCTAAAATAATATACCCAGGAAATATCTAATCAAAGATTTACAAAAAAGACTTCTATATAGAAAATTGAAAATTGATAGTAAAGCCAGCCTAAATTGATGAAAGCCAGCCTAAATAAAGGTCATGGCTTAGACACATAATAGTGTAGTTAGATCTATTAACCTCAAAGAGATCTATAAAATCAATGTAATGTCAGTAGAAATACCAGCAGGTAATTTCTGGAAACCAACAAACTGATCCTAAAATTGAATGGAAAGGCAAAGAGCAAAAACCGCCCAAGACAACCTTGCACAAAGTTGGAGGAATGACTTCAGTGGATGTCAGGATTTATATGTTAAAGTTACAATAAATGAGACAGTGTGATATTTGCACAATGGTAGTCTCATAACAGATCAGGATGGACATACACATATAGGCAGTCCCTGAGTTACAAACACCTGACTTAACATATAAGTTGTACTTACAGATGGAGGCTATTACTCCTGGAGTTACAAACATCTGAATGACGCATAACTCACACTTAAAAATAGAGGGGATTACAGGTAACAGATTAATGTACATGTTCCAACTTACGCACAAACTCAACTTAAAAACAAACCTAAATAACCTATCTTGTCCGTAACCTGGGGACTACCCGTATATGGACACTTGATTTATGACAAAGATGACACCGCAGAGTGGTGGGGAAAGACTGTCTTTCAACAGATGACACTGGGAGACTTGGATATGGAATTCCGACTCCTGCCTCACCTTGTTCTAAACAAGGCAGCAGATCTGTTCTACCTGCTCAC
>CAUYRH010085264.1:0-12243 GCA_963574655.1 Perodicticus potto
GGAGACGGGGAAAGACCGGGAGAGGAACGGAGAGAGCATCTCTCTCCCCACTTGAAATCTCTCCCTCTACCAGGAGCTTTGGTGTTTTCTGTATTCTTTTCTGTAAATCAATTCTGTCTTACCACGGAGGGGTCGGGGGGGGAGGAAATAATGTAATGAAGAATAATAAAATACATATTTAAAAAAAAAAAAAAGAAATGGAATCACTGCCTCCAGTTTTCTTCGGATTCCTCTGAGTCTCATCCTGAGTGTACGCACAATATAGAAGCCAGTTAAAGATTTCAGGAACTATATGCAGATTTGGGGCTTTCTTTTTCTTGAGAACTTTCTTAGTTTTCAGCTGCTCAGGCAGCTCCAGACCTTGACTTTGACTGGGTTCTCAGCCCTGTAAGACTTGCCCCTGTGTGGGGCTCTGGTCCGCCAGGTGCCGCCCTGAACTGGGCTGAGAGCTCTTGAAGACCCAAGTGTGTGCTCTTCCTTGCAAATAACATAACATGAACCTCTGGATGCTGTCTGCTTTTGCTTGTTCTCTATTGCCGTCCAAATAATTGTATTTGTTTGTTTGTATTTGCAGATCATGGATGGTTTCTTTTGGAAATGATTTCAAACTTCCAGAAGGGTCGCAAGAATACTCCAAAGAACTCTTGTAAATACTTGACATAGACTTGTCACTTGTTAACACATTTCCACAATCGCTTTCCCTTGTTGACAGATGATATAGATGTGCGTGTATTTATGTACATTTTTTAAGAACAGTGTTAGACTTACAAAAACAAATGGAGAGCATAGTGCAGCGAGTTCTTCCATCCAGTTTCTCCTACCATTTACATCAGACGTCAGTGTGGCACGTTTGTTACAATTAACGAACTCACATGGATACGTTTTCACTAAAGTCCACACGTTTTTAACACTTCCTTGACCTGATGTCCTTTTTCGGTTCCAAGATCCTATCCAGGGTATTATATTATAATTTGTCATGTCCCTTCTTTAGGTTCCTCTTGGCTGTGACAGTTTCTTAGACTTCCCTTGTTTTTGATGACCTTGACAGTTTTTTTGTTTGTTGTGTTTTTTTTGAGACATAGTCTCACTATGTTCACCCTGGCATCACAGCTCACAGCAACCCCAAACTCTTGGTCTTAGGCGATTCTCTTGCCTCAGCCTCCTAAGTAGCTGGGACTACAGGTGCCCGCCACTGGCTGGTTATTGTGTAGAATGACCCCCCTATTGAAATTTGTTTGATATTTTCCTACTGGTTAGAGTGGGAGGATGACTACAGAGATAGAGGGTCATTCTTGTGACATCATGTAGGGCATATACTCTCAACATGACTTATCACTGTTCATTTTGATCTTCATCATTTGACTGAGGTAGTGTTTTCCAGGCCTATCCACCATCAAGTCACTCTCCCCCACCCCCAGCTGTCATACTGTGCACTCTTTCTTAAAGAATAGCTGTTCCCTTGTTAGTAGATGTTTTGATTTGGAGAAGGAAGCTACTATGTATAGCCCACACTTAAAGAGGAAGTTTTGCTGCCCTCTAACCCTGGAGGCCCCAGCATTGATGACAGATTATCTAGCTGAGTTATTTAGAACTCTTGTACATGGGATATTTTGTCCTCTCTTTGTTGAGGTTTTTAATATTTGATTCAGATTTATAACTGCTTTCAGCCAAAGGCTTGTTCAGAAATAGCCTGTACACAGTATTAGAATACCTTGGGCTGTAAAGCAGTTATAAACTGAACGCTTGTTGGACATGTAACTTGGTACCTTACCCTGTGCTAAACACCTTTCATTATCTTACTTCATTGAACCCTTGCAATAGCTTTACGTGTTATACACTGTGATGACCATTTCATGCATTAAGAAACTGGGAGTCAGAGTGTCACCGTACTTACGAACACCGTTGTATTCTCGTGTGTGCCTTACACACCACACGTGAAAAATGAAAGTGAATTTTCTGCCCTTCTTTGTCTATGCAGGTTTTGTGGTGCTGGGTGAGCCCTGCTCTGACACCTTTTCTGCATACATTTCCCCATCTATCTCCGAGGTGACCGTCCTCCCTGTCCTGCGGGGCCTGATGTGTAGGAACTTGCTGGCGCTTGCTCCAGAGCCTACCTCGGAATTCAGCTCCGGGATTTCCCGTGGGTGCCTGAACTGCAAGACTCTGGCTGCCATCACATCCAACACCTCCACTCACACAGGAGGTGCCCTTGCCACCCAAGGGCAAAACAGCACCTCACACCTAGGAGGGCCTGAGAGGTTGAGAAGCCTGTTTCACACTCTGAGCAAAATCCCCCACCCCGATGGTGAAAGGCGAGAGGGCAGGGAGGAGGTTGAAGGCTCAAAATCCACTGGGGTTGGAAAAGAAACCACACGAGAGTCATCTGAACGTTAACCCACCTGCCTCTGTAACTGCGCCTAGAAGGGAACCATGGGTATGGTGGGGCTCCCCTGTTTCAGAGGGTTTGACCATTCAGCTCAAGGCTTTACCCTCCTCACCACCCGCTGGGCGTTGCACTGGGCACCACAGTATGGTGCTGACTCTCACTTGGTTTTATTAAAAGCACTAGAAGGCTGCTGATAGGGATTTCAATCCTACTTTAGCACAGGAATTGAGGCTTAGAGAGAGAGAGTGATTTGCCAGAGACAGTCTAGTAAGTTGGCATGTTGTCTAACTCCACCTTGGGCTTTTTATGTGGGAAATGCTTTTGCTTATTTTTAACAGAAAAGACTGCAGCTGCTCCCATTTTAAAAAAATCACGTAGCAGTACCTGATAAGGGCGGCTAATACACAAAGATAGAGATGGAAATTCTTGGTAAAATGATTCATACTTCCCAAGGTTGGAGCAGTCAGGAGGAATAGAATGTTTAGTGTTCATCCCGCAGGGATCTCTGTAAACAGAGTTGAATATTCTGCAGAAGGGGAAAGAGAAAGTGGAAAAAAGCCCAGATGGCTCCATTCCCAGGCTGTGTCCCCTCTTTCTGACTGCCATCTCCCGGAGAGCTGTGCCTGGTGCGGGATCCTGACCGCATGTGCCCTGGGAAACCATCCAGATCAAGCCCTGCATGCCACAGTGCTGGGGCCCAGGAGAGAAAACACCAGCCTCAGTGTCCCGCTCCCCTCATCTCTAAGGGCTGCCAACACCTGGCCTACCACCCAGCACACAGTGGGGCCACAGTAAGTTTTGGGGGGCGGGGTTTGGAGGCAATTTCACTCTGTTGCCCAGGCTATAGTACCCTGGCATCAGCCCAGCTCACAGCAACCTCAAACTCCTGGGTTCAAGCGATCCTCCTGTCTCAGCCTCCCCAGTAGCTAGGACTATAGGTGTGCACCACAACACCCGGCCAGTTTTTCTATTTTTAGTAGCAATGGATTCTCACTTTCGCTCAGGCTGGTCTCCAACTTCTGAGCTCAAAGAATCCTCCCCCTTGGCCTCCCAGAGTGCTAAGATTACAGGCATGAGCTACCATGCTTAGGCACACTAATTGTAGCCTAGAGTTAGATGTTAAATGTTTGTTGACCCAGGCACAGAGAGGTGGAGTCATTCTCCCAAGATCACACAGCCGGTAGCAGAAGTGAGACTCAACTCAGATCAACAGACTATTCAGCACTTAAGCCTCTGTGTTTCCCCTCTCCCCCATACATACAGCCTCTTGCCTCAAGGACCAGAACAATGTCCTTCTCTCATCCTATTCCCTATAACTCTCAATATACACAGTAGGGTCTTAAGAAATTTTTGTTGGATGAAGTTTAAGTTTCTCTACTAAACTACATGCCACACTGGACAGAGTTGAGGCATACACCTGAGTCAGGAGCAGGAAGGAAGTGGCCCCGGGCCACCCTTTGCACAACTTGCCAGAGCCAGTCATGCCCCATGCTGCCATTTGTCACCTCTACCTGGAGCTCTCTTTCCTCTCTCTTCACCTTGTTACAACTCATCTCTCAGATTTCAACCCAAACACTCCTCCTCATGGAAGCCTTCTCAGGCCTTTTTTGCAAGACTCTCATAGCACTGACCACAGTGGCAACTTTGCATTTTATCTGGGTGACTATGGGACTCACATCCATCTTCCCTCCTAGACTCTAAGCGCCAGGAGGGCTCCGCTTTGCTCACAGTGTATTCCCAGCACGTCCCATGAGTAAATGCTCAGTAATCCTGTGTTAGGTGAATGAATGAGCAAATGAACACAGAGACGAGTGTTGGAACTTGAGCACCCTCTGTGGGAGGATGAAAATGGCTCCAAAGAGGATATTTACATTCTAATCCCTTGAACCTGTGAATGTTACCTTATATGGAAATGGAATCTTCGCAGATGTGATAAAAGTAAGGATCTTGCAATGGAAAGATTATCCTGGATTATCAGGGTGAACCCTAAATGCAATCACATTTAGGCTGGGAAGAAATTTTTGTTATAAGAGGGAGGCAGAGGGAGATTTCTCACTCACACACGCAGGCATGCACGCACGCACGCACAGGGCAAGCAGAGGAATCTGGCAGCCACCAGGAGCTGTAAGAGGCAAGGACTGGATTCCTCCCTAGAGCCTCCAGGGGAGTATGCTTCACCAGTGCCTTGATTTCAGTTTAGTGAAACTGATTTGAGACCCTCCAGAACAAGGAGAGAGCAAATTTTCCTTCTCTTAAACCACCTAGTTTGTGATAATTTGTTACAGCAGCCACAGGAAACTAGCAGGCTTTGCCCTTCCTCTTCAACCGGATCCCCAAACCTCCTGCCATTGACCTTCTTGTCCAGGCACGTGTCCTGACTTGGGGGAGAGGGACGAATCTATAAAGGAAGGAAAGGAAAGATCAAGAAGAAGGAGAGGAGGGGGCAAGAAGGGCTGGAGTCTGAGTTTTAGTGGTGTGATTTAGTCAGAAGAGCCCTATGTCCACACTTCCTCTCTCCACCCTATGAATACACTCAAGGGGGTGTGGGAGATGGAGAGTTTGCAAGTTCCCTGTCTGCCTGTCTGCCAGCCTCACTTATGACTCCAGCCCCCTCCCCCACTAGCCTTGCAGTCCCCAACCTCAGGGCCTTTGTACTTGCTATTCCCTCTACCTGGAATGCTCGTCACCTAGACACCCACCTGCCTGATTCCTCACTTCCTTCAGGTCCTCCTCCAAGTATTACTGGCTGGGGGATGCCTTCCCTGTTGCCCTATTTAGAGTGGCAGCATCCCTTCATTCCCTACACCCCTTCCTTAATTTATTCTTTTTTTTTGAGACAGAGCCTCAAGCTGTCACCCTGGGTAGAGTGCTGTTGCATCACAGTTCACAGCAACCTCCGATTCCTGGGCTCAAGCGAGTCTCCTGCCTCCGCCTCCCGAGTCGCTGGGACTACAGGCGCCCGCCACAACGCCCAGCCATTTTTTTTTTTTTTGGTTGCAGCCGTCATTGTTGTTTGGCGGGCCTGGGCTGGATTCGAACCCCCCAGCTCAGGTGTACGTGGCTGGTGCCTTAGCCCGTTCAACCACAGGTGCTGAGCCCCTTACTTTATTCTTTTTAGCACTTACCACTGTCTGACAAACAACGTATTTGTTGTATGTCAACTACTGATGATTGGCATCAGTCTTCTACTAAAATGAACATTCATTGCGCAGGAGTTCTGTCCGCTTTTTCTGGCTAGAATGAAGCCCGGTAGGCAATTCATAGTTATTTAAGAATTAACATTCTCAGAGGGCCTTTCTTTGGAGAAAATGGAGGTGCTAGGATGGGAGCTTTGAGGTGGAAATGATGATAGAGGATGATAAAGTCTTTGCTTCAGAAATTGTCAGACCAGTCACATCGTCTTCAGGTCCTTAGTGCCAGAGACAAGCCTTGTCAACAAATTTCTTCTAGTTTCTAGTCATTTTTATACTCGTGGCCCTATGGGACTCTGGGCCTCTCTTCCACTTCCCCACCCTCTGCCAGCAGGCCCCATAGCTGGTTCCTTGCCTGGTGGCTTCCCAGCTGGCCCCCAGCTAGAATTATTCCATCTGCATTTTGTTCGTGGCTGGTGTGGGTCAAGGGCCAAGAGGAGGGGGCAGCAAGGGGTTGTAGAGCCAGACAGACCTTGGCCTAAAAACTCAGCTGTACCACTCACTGGGTAACCTTGGGAAAACTACATAACTTTCTCTGAGACTCAATGGGAAGAGAAGACCTACTTCATATAAGATCAGATGGAGTAACAGTAGCAAATTAACTCAGAACAATAATAAATAGGTTTCCTCCCCACCCCCCACTCTTTCTAACTCAACACCTTCTAAAACAAATTTAGTGTCTTCTCTATTTTTGTACCCAGAAGCTTAGCCCAGTGCCTGACACACAAGCAACTACTCAAGGAATATTTGTAAATTCGAGTTGTTGACCCAAGAGAGAGAAGGACCATGACAGGGGTGGCAGTTACAGACTTTTTCATCAAATTGGAACCTCAGAACAGCTGTGTAATTAGATGATGCTTTAATATGTGGTGACTAGAATTGGTCTAGGGAAAGAAATTAAGTGGAGGGGGAAAAGAATAGAGTCTAAAATTCAAAAATGTGGTGTAATAGAAAGAGGCTGAGCCCGGGAGCAAAAGAAGAATCTCACTTGGTGGTTGGACAGGGGCATCTTCTGGGACCAGTGGATGGGCAAGCACCCAGAAATCACTTAGAAACTCCACTATTAATCTCTAAGTTTGGGCACAAATGGTGACCCTGTATAAGAAGTCCACGAATCTCATGATGTTTATTTACTTCAGTTTCCCATAGTTAGGCTTAGAATTTCTACAATCTGTAACACTGAATGTGAGTCACCTATTTGATACTTTGTGTATCAAAGGGTTGATAAAAATTGTACATATTTCTGAACATTTACTTACTTAAAGATTTTGTGTGGGTTTCAAACACTTACTTACTAATCAAAGTTTTGTAAAATTTAAACAGTATAAAAAACAACCTCACTGGCCATATCCCATAACTCCAATAATGTGCATAAGAAATGTTAATTTCCTTGCATGAGCCCTGGTCATTTTCCAGAGAGGTTCCTTTGGTATCCTGAGAAGAGGGGCTGGGATAGGACAGAGGTGCAGGTTAGCGAAGATAAAAAGAGGGTTGGCTATGGGGTGCCAGAGGTATCAGCAGGGCCTCCCCTACAAGTCACCCAAATGTTGGCTTGTTTAAAAGAGTTTGGGAACAGGAGGTGAGAAGAGCATTGGCTGTCTTGTTCCTATGCCCCAAAAGGTCAGTTCACCACAGAATTAATCTGGGGGTGAAGTGTGAACCCACCGTTATCTAGAGACAGCTCTTCCTCTCTGACTTTCGTTTTCTTATAAATTCTACGAGACTTCATGCCACCCTAGGGCTGTGGAGCTTCCCTCTTCCCTGCCCCCTCCCACACATCCATCTGCCAGGCACATGCGCACTCTCGCTCATTAGCCATCCCTGGTTGACCTCCAGTTACCATTTCTCCTATTTGTCATTAATTCTCTGAAAGAGGAAAGACCATACTTCCAACATGCCTGGGAACCGTACTGGCCCAGAAGCAGGGGGATGGAGGATGGGAGCTTTCTGCAATGATTCTGGGATTCTGAGAAGGTAGCAAAGCTCCTGGAGCTGGGAGGGTAAGGAAGAGAGGTTTTCCATTGTGAGGACCTGAAGATATACCTGGCCTGGCGGTGAAGGGCAAGGAGACCCAATTTTTTTTTTTAATTAAATCATAGCCGTATACATTAATGCATTTACAGGTACAATGTGCCAGTTTTATATACAATTTGGAATGCTTACATTGAGACCCAATCTATTGGAAAATGACAAGAGGACCAATGCCCTATCTATGTATAACACCTTATAGTTTACAAAATACTTTAGGCGTATGGTTCTTCTGGTTCTTCTCACATCATGACAAAATTATTTATTACAGGTCTAAATCCCCTGAAAGTGAGTGAGCCTTACAAGACCAGTGTCTTACTAATTTTTGGATTGTAACCTACCTAGGCAGGGGTACGTAACAAACGTTTGTTTATATTAGTCATCTTGACAACCCTGTTAGGTTGGAAGAAGTGGTATTATCCCCATTTTGCAGCGAAGAAAGCTGAGAGCTGGGGAATTTGTAACTTGCCCAGTCACAAATGACAACTGACAGATCCAGGGCTTGAACCCTGGACTTGGGTCTTCCCATTGAGCACAGTTGCTGCTACCAGAGGTGTGGGAAGAGATCTTGAAATCTTTGTCCCATTGAGCACGGTTGCTGCTACCAGAGGTGTGGGAGGAGATCTTGAAATCTTTGAAGCTTAGAAACTGTAATTCAAGGGCTTACGAGCCATTTCTTTGAGAAAGTGTAGTGATTAGGATTTATCTTTCCGTGGGGGGCCTCTGCCTCTACTGGTGCAACTTTCTCGGTCACATCAAAATAAATGCATGCCCATAGTTTTGGAAAACATCCTGGACATCCATGATGGGTCCAAGGAAATGCCTCAGACTGAGGTATTCCAGGTTTCTTTTGCCAATACTATCTCCTTAGCAGAACTGTGCCCCAGAGAAATTAAATGATTTCCCTACATCTGAATTACACTGTCTCATGCCTGAAAATCATTACCCCTTGTCTAGGTAAATTTTACCAAAGATCAGGAGCCCAACAAGAATGGGAGGAGCAGCTGACCTCATATTATCCCTTCCTGGGAGGAATGACTGAGGGGAGGCCCTGGATGGGGCCTGCCATGCCACAATCTGGGTCACACAGCTGCTGTCCTGCCTGCAGTGTTACCCAGGGCTAATGCAGATTTAAGGCAACTAGCCCTGTGTGGGCTGCTGGAGCCAGATTAGATCTTCAGGTTGGGGATAGGGATTTCCTTTGAAGGATATTAATGTTCACTGAGGCAAAAGGAAATTTTGAGAAGGAGAAAGAGAGGGGGAGGGTTGGGAGGAAGAAGAGGGAGAGGGAAAAGGAGAGAGAGGGTGGAGGAGTTGTCTTTGAGCAGAAAAAGAAAAGTCCTCTTCTCTTTGTCGGCAAGAAAGGTGTTCAGAGAAGTCTGGAGATTTCCAAAGATAGGAAGTTAGCTGGCCTCTTTCCTGCCCCCAACACTGCCAGAAGCTCAAGAAAGGTTTGCAGGATGTGGCTGAACTGGTGGGTGCTGAGAGGCTACTTATGGAAGCAAGGTTACAATGATTCTAATCTTGCCCTTGGCTAATAGAGGGGAAGGGCACACAGCTGGCAGGGGTCAAGCTGGAGCTAGAGGTAGGTCTTCTGATTTTTTTTAGAGGCCCACAAGCTGCTCCCACCTTGACAGTAAGAGCAGTGTCCCAGGCTGATCACAGGAATGGGAAAACTCTATTCTGATTGCTAATCACAGAACTGGAAATCAGCTTTGCTGATTGGTGGGAATTAGCAGGGGAGAGCCTTCACCTGGGAGGTTGGTACTTCCTTCCTTTCCCTCTAAACTGATGAGCACGACAGTCTTCACAGTTCCACAAGCTTAGCTGCTATGGCAAGTCAGACAGAGAGTTGAACTTCAATTCAAACATCATGGGTTTTAATTCTACCACTAACAAGGGAGTCACCTTGCCTACCTCCACTAGGCTTCCTCTTCTATTTACAATGCAAATCTGCAGGTCCAGGTCCTGCCCAAAAACCTTTCATTGATGTCTGTCACCAACCTAGCTCAAGTTCTAGCAGCTCCCCATTCAAACCTGAACTGCTATACAAACACAGCAAAGAGGAGGGTTCAGCAGGCGGATTTCTCCCTCTGAGCTCTTTGCTACTCAGCCAGGTGGCAAGGAATGTGGATATTTAATTAGGGTCTGGAGACAACAGCCAGAGGCTACCCTGGGGCTCAACTGATCAGCCCCAGGCTGCCCCTTGGCAAGCCCCTCATCTTGAATCTATCATTCTCCTTTACCCAATGATTGCCAGGTTTCCCCAGATGGTTTCCTTCAGTCTCCTCCTCGAGGCCCATGCCTTCTGGCTCTCTCTCCCCATTATGTGTAACTCTGACACGGTGATCACAAGTCCTGGAACTTCCCTAATCATCATTCCAGGGACAGAAACTGCAAGTTGTGCTTGTTACCACACTCGAGCATGGACTTCCTACTTACGCAGAGGCCTATCCTATCCCCAGTCAAGCTCATGTGCAAGTATCACCCTGAAGACCCAGATGAAGTAAAGTGAAAATGGAACCATCCAGAGCTCAAAATTTGCCCTAAAAGTTTCCCAGTAGCAAGATGTTCACCCAGCTCGGCCCACAGCTTCCCTGGGGCTCACCACATCCCCCTGCTCTCGATGGCATGCTCAGCCCTAAGCCATTCCTCCTGCCTCGGCCCTCACTATTCCTCTTTCTCTGCCTCTTTTCACTTGACATTTGTCAATTGCAAGAACACTTCTAAGATTGGGAAGGGCATTATTCACCCAGTAATAAAAGCATAAGCTCTGAAGTGAAACAGACCAGGGCTAAAATCTTAGCTCTGTTGCTTACTGAGTGACGTAAGTAAGTGACTTAGTCTCAGACCTCACTTCCCCATCTGTGAAACCCTGATAATAATTTTCATCTCACTGGGTAGCTATAGGCCGAAATATTAAATGAGACAATGTTTGTAGATTAATCAGGGTACTTAACATTAGCTGCTGTAACAAAAATTCCAGAATCTCAGTGGCTCGATATGACCAGCATTCCCTTCTCACGCTATTAAAAGGCTGACGCAGACTGGGTCTTTCTTGCATAACTCTACCCTCTAGGACAGTGGTTCTCAACCTTCCTAATGCCTCGACCCTTTAATACACTTCCTTACGTTGTGGTGACCCCCAACCATAAAATTATGAAGTAGCAACAAAAATAATTTTATGGTTGGGCGTCACCACAACACGAGGAACTGTATTAAAGGGTCATGGCCTTAGGAAGGTTGAGAACCACTGCTCTAGGAGGTAATTCAAGGACTGTACCTCCTTCTATCCTCCTACTTCTATCCCTTTGGAGTTGTAGCCAGGCCTGGAAGTGGCACCTGTCAACTCAACTTCACCTTAGTTAAAACCCAGCCACATATTCCACCTAGCCGCAAGGGAGACTGGGAGACACAGCCATGCCATGTGCCCAGGAAGTGGAAATGGGATCGCTAAGCATCTGGCATTCTCTGCTACATGGTGTAAAGTATTCAGCATAGTGCCTGATAAAGCATAATAGACTATCCTACTATTATTACTTCCTATCAGCTGTCCCCTATACTGGTGTGGCTACCAGAAATCACGGAATCATAGGATGGACTTTTCAGGATACTGAGAATGAATAACTAAATACAGACCAAACCAAACAAGTGTCTTCCTTTTTTCCTTGAAATGTGTAGTAATCACATGCCAGACAGAACTCCTATTCTGGGTGCTCTGAGGCAATGGGATGTATTGGAATAGCCTGCATTCAATTGCTGGCTCTGCCCTGTGCAAGGTATTAACCTATGTCAGCCATTGTGGTTTTCTCCTCTTAAGACAGGAATTCCAATTAATGCACTTTACAGGTTCTTTAAAAATGCCTCATTTTCTTCATCTCCAAGGATACACTTGCCTCTGCCTGGAAGACCCTCCCTGTCCGCTCTTCATTTAGCAACCTCCGACCCTTCCTCAAGTCTCAGCTTTAATGTCACCTCCTCCAGGAAGCCTTTCCTATCCTCCACCCTAAGTGTGGTGGAATGCCTGTGCCCTGTGTCCCCCACATCAGCCTGTACTTCCTCTCTCAGAGCACTTATCAATAGCATATTAACTCTGTTCACTTTCTACCTCCAGCTAGATTGTTTCTTGGGAGAAGGATCTTGGTTTTGATCACCATTTTCCACTGAGTTTCTGGCCTATAATGAGGGTATAGTAAGGGTTCGCACGAATGAAGAATGCTGATCTTCCTTTAAATGGCAATGGGGTAAGACGTTTAAACTCTTATAAGTCTCCAATGTGGTCAGACTGGCCACTTCAGAAAAGACTGCCCCCAGAAGCGCCACTGGCTGGGCAAACCACCTGGCCCCTGTCCAGAATGCAAGGGTAACCACTGGAGGGTGGCCTGTCCTGGGAGACAAAGGCCTCCTGGGACAGTGACCCCATCGGAGCCCAAACTGGACTGAGGGTGCCTGGGGCAAATTCTCATGGTTCCAGCTTGTGTCATCACCCCTCAAGAGCCCCAGGTTTGCCTTATAGTGGAGCGCCAGGAGATAAAATTTCTTTTGGACATTGGAGCAACCTTTTCTGTACTTCTCTCTAACCCTGGTCTTTTTTCTCCCAAATCCATAACTATACAGGAGGTGTCTGGAAAGCCAGTT
>CAUYRH010085265.1:0-34635 GCA_963574655.1 Perodicticus potto
CCGCTAAAAGTGAAGCTGATAAATATTTGCACTGAGACTATCAGACTTGGCCAAACCCTCCACTCTGTATATCTCAGTGAGAAGAAAGATGTCTGTGGGTGGGTTAACCCAGCTGGTTGGGTCCTGGCCAAGGCCTGTAGCTTACCTCTCTAAGCAGTTGAATGGAGTGGCAAAAGGATGGCCACCATGTTTATGGGCTCTAACTGCTACACCTCTCCTTGTACAAGAAGCCGATAAGCTGACTCTAGGGAAGGATCTCAGAGTAAAAGTACCCACTCCATGGTCACTTTAATGGACACTAAAGGACATTTTTGGCTCTGTAATATGAGAACACCCTGAACCAAGCCATGCTCCTTCCAGTCAGTGGAAGAGAGACTGAGCATGACTGTACGGAAGTTATAGATAATGTGTATTCTAGCAGTCCTGACTTGCGTGACCAGCCCTGAAAAGATGCAGACTGGGACTTGTATGTAGATGGAAGCAGTTACGTGATGGCACAAGGTGAGCGGCGGGCTGGGTATGCAGTGGTCACCTTAACAGAGACTGTAGAGGCTAAGTCCCTACCCCAAGGAACATTGGCTCAGAAGGGTGAGTTAATTGCCTTGACCTGAGCCTTAGAACTAAGTCAAGAGAAAAATGTAAATGCTTTTCTGACTCTCCAAGTACTCAGGATATCGTACAAGGAGAAGGGACTATTAAATTCTGGGGAAAAGGACATTAAGTATCAGGAAGAGATACTTCAGTTACTAGAGGCAGTATGGAAACCCTGGAAGGTGGTAGTTATGCATTGTCATGGACATTAAGGAGATGCTTCCACCACCACTAAAGGGAACACTAAGGTCGGTACAGAGGCAAAAAGGGCTGCATCCAAACCATACCAGGTGACACGAGTGGCTCCCCTCATCCCATTGGTTCCGGAGATGACCTCATCTACTCCCGGGAAGAGAAAGAATGGTTGGCAGTGGAGGGGAGCCAGGAAGCAGAGGGAGGATGGATAAAGATGCCAGACGGATGAGTAGCAGTCCCCCAGGTTCTAGGAGCCACCGTGGCGACAGGAGTATTTCAGGAAGTTGCTGGGCCGGTACTTCTACATCTCCCACCTGCTTCTAAATTTTTTAAAGAAATAGTATGTTGTTTGTTTAGGGATCTCAACAATTCATGGTCCTCTTTGAGAATATGGTGAAACTCGGCAGATATGTCAAATATTAGACGTTTGTGAAGAGATAATTAGTGATCTAGAAGCTAGATTTTAAAAAATTAAAAAGACTGTACAAAACTATATTCATAATTGTGAGGATTGAAATTATTTGCAGAGGAGTTTTTTACTTTCTATCCTGAACTATCCTTTCTTTGGAAGGTAGGCTCGTGACTCTGGGCAAGTCGGTAGACATTTAGGTCAATTCAGTTTGTATTACTATTATCGTGGGTCCTAGACACAAAGAGATCCAAAATTTCTTTAAATACTAAACTGGATACAAATGAAAAGTGTATACCTTTAACCATATAATACATGGCCTAAAAAAAGGAAATATTCAATGGAGTTCTCATATAAAAGGAAAATGTCTTGTAACTTAAAATATGTAATTATTCCATACAGGCATTTGCATCTTGTTGGCACGGACTATCTTAAAGTACTGCACACATCACCTGAACTGTCAATACATGCCCTGAATTAACACACATTTAATACTTCAATAATGTATGCCAGGGCGTAAGTAAATCTGAAGGGTATTAAAAATCAGATTATTCTGTAACTGGATTTTACTTTAGGCGCATACAGACAGCAAATGCCAGGCGCCCCCGCAGTAAACTGATGAAGCCATGTGTAGACGTGTTCCAACAGAGAGTTACAGGCAACAAACCCTGAGATACCAAACTCTTGTTACAAAATCCTTGCTAGGGCAGGAGTAACATTTCAATAAAACAAATCTTATTCTTTACTTCACTGTGTAAATAAGTGAGCAAAATCCACTGTGTGGCCGTGCAGGTTTATGGTCCGCAGTAGACGCTCCGCACGCAGTTGCCTTGGTGCGAGGACGTGGAAAGGGTCAGCCATACGCTATTCTATGCTTTTCTGGGTCCTGATTATTTCTGTATACTAATGTGTGGTTTGGGAGTTGGAGTATGTTTTATTTAGGTGGTTTGCATACATGAAGTGGAAAGAGGTAAGGTTGGCTAAAGGATAATTATTTGATAGAGGAATATAAAAAGTATAAACAGCTCAGCTATTGCTTAAGCAAACTCAGCTTTTCATTCCTGATCTACAATGCAAATAGTATACAAAATAAGGTTTCATTAAAGAATGACTGTCACATCAACAGGAAAGAGAATGAAGGCCTGCTATGCAGTATTATTAGAGATATTGAATTTGTTGTCACTAAGATCAACAAAATATTGCTTTGAAGGACTACACACTGTGACACAGAAATAGCTTTGCAATATAGAACATTCCTTTGATATAATTTTTTTTCATTTTATTGTAATGGGGTTATACTTCTAGAAAAAAATGAATATCAATTTATTGATGGCTTCGGCCACTATTAAAAAGGTAATACACTAATCAGAAAGCATCTACGATAACTAACAATCCACTTTGAAAGAAAAAATTAGAATCTTTCTACCACATGATATATCCATAATATGAAATAATTCCGTGCCACAGGATGTAGAAAGGGACTTTTTCTATCGCCTTAGCATTTCAGCTTAGGTTCTAATATCCAGGAATAGTATCTACAAATGCTAAGCAGAGGTGATGGGCACACCTCTACCGGACTTGCTGAAGATAGAAAAACTCTCTCTAAAACACTCGCATCCCATCAAGCTGTAACAATCTATATAAAAACAGAGGAGACTGGGGAGGAGGGAATTCACAGGAATAGGTGTGCTGCATGAGAATCTCAGAGCCTGGGATGTCTGCCAGAAGTGGGGTGGCATCATTTCCCCAAGCTGGATGACTGCCAAGCTGCCAAGACTCAAAATCTGCCTCCGTCCCTTCTAGGATGGAACACAGAAAAGTTTTTGGGAGAACCTGCTCTATGCCCCCCCCCACTTAAATATAGAGCATAGACCATGGTAATGGCTCTGATTTCAAGGTGATGGAGGTAAGAGACTGACCAAAGTTGTCACATGGCAGGGAAAGGAAAAAAGGGCAGCAATGGAAGTAGTGACCATTTTTACCATTTGGAAGGGAAAAGATACTGATATGTTTTCCTGTAGGCCTAGTGGTGATGGAGGAATGAAGAGGGATGTGGGGAGGGGAGCAGGCAGGCTCCACCTGTTAAAGGACTATGCTTAAGAAGGCTGTCTTTAGGGCAAGAGACATACTCCTAGGTAAAAACCTGAGAGAAGGACCTGATTATAAATCACCCTGATAGGTCTTCATCCACAATAACACCAGTGTGTAAACCTCAAAAGAACATACCTCCGTGCCAAGCAAAAGACCAGCCTCTGGATCCTGCCCAACAGAAGGCATCTGACACCCAAGTGAGGACCTCAGACAGCATTTGCTATGTAACTGGCCCCACTCTCTTTTCCTCTTATCTCCCCTCCCAGACTAGACCCCACTGAGGAGCTCAGAGGGGAGGGGAGGAGGCAGGAACAGAAGCATAGAAAACTAGTTTACTGAACAGGCAGGACTTCACAGGGTATAACGTAGACACAACCTTATTTCCCATTCTGCCACTGCTTTCAAACATACAGGTGTTTCTCTCCCCATTGGTGACAACTTGGGCAGATACCGTGGCTTTTGGTTTATAGTTATTTTCTTCTAGTATTGTTCACATTTTTTCCTCCTTTATACGTTATATTTTAAGAATAGAAAAGGGTTTTTCAACATGGCATTAAAGGTAGAAACCACAAAAGTTAAGAAAAGATTCATCTGTGGATTAAAATATTTCAATATATCCCAAGCTTCATAAATACAACTGAAAGGCAATCTACATAGTGTAACAAACATTTGCAACATATGCAGCAGATAAAGAGTTAATTAGTTAACTCTAAGACATGGATGGGACTCTCTGTAGGTTCAATTAGCTTTACCACCATGTGACCCAATAGCTGTGTGACTTCAGGTTATTCACTTAACATCTCTGGACTTCAGTTTCATCTTCTATGAAGGGGGATTACTATTATTACTGACATCAGTGGGTTGTGGGGAGGAATGAAAAAGTTAATTTATGCAAAGCACTTAGCACAGTGTCCAGCCAAGAATAAGTGCTCAAATAAACATCAGCCTTTTATCCTCATCACCACCATCAAATCTCCAAATGGCACGTGATGGGTAGTAAAAATTGATTTATAAGCATTCTTCTTCTATTTTTCCCCCTATTGCCATAGTTTTCCACAATGAGCATGTGTTACTTTGGTGGGGAAAAAATACTCAAACTATTTCAATTAACAAAGAAGAATAAAGGCATTTGTGAGCCTCTGGCAACTTTACAAAGTAGGGAAAGGTGGCTGGCTTCACGTTTCTTACTTGGGCAGGAGCTGATCGTCCTGCTTCATTTGTCATATGTAATGTCCCTCAGAGTTAATAGGCAAAACAGTTCTTTTCCAAAATAGGCGAGAGCTATCTGGTCATTCATTGATAGAATAAAATATCTGAGTACAAATTATGTTTCCACTAGTCTGTACACACACACACACACAGACACAGACACAGACATGCAAAAGGCATGAAAACCTTAGAAAACGTTCAGAGGAATGGAATCAAACATTTATATTCCAGCTTTCTGCCATGTTGCCACATCAGGTTTTACTTGTTTACCATATCACCTCATTTACCCTAATGAAAAACTACTCCTAGGACTCAGTTTCCTTAACTGGCACTGCCATTCATTCCAAGCACAATTTCATAAAAGTAAGGCTAATGGAAAGATACTGATGTCATTGACAGATGAAGCAAAACCACATGAGAGGCCCTGGCTCTGGTGTTCATTTAGGTTACATGGAAGGAAGAGGGAAGAAGTTCTGGGATGTATGTGTCACAGTGTTTGAAATGGCTGCCCTCTGCAAACAAGCCCAATTTACAAGAGAAGAACACATAAGGCAGGAGGCGGTCTCAAGTTTTAAACTACGTTACTAAATACACATTTGCTTCTAAATTTTAAGGCAGTGCTGAATCGCATTTGGACAGAGTTATAGCATTGCTTTAAACATACATGCACGCCCAGACGTACACACTATGGAGGTAATCCAGTTACTCCTGCAGCACAGATGTGCACAAGAATGCTCTAAGTCATTAAGATAGGGCTTTAAAGTTAGTTAATTAGAAACATCTCTCTTTCTATGATCAACATTGATATTAGCTCGAGTTCTGTTTAGTGGAAATTTAAATTTAAAACTTAAGAGGTATGGACACACTTTGGGCTTGCTTTTGTGTTTTAGAATTGTCTTAAGAGCATGTCTTATGGTATCTAAACTCCTTTGACCAGTTTTTACAGTTTTAAAAATGGAATTCTGCTCACCCGATATTCTTAAACTGAGCTTCTTGTAAATAACATCTATCTTTTCTTAGAAGGTAGGATAACAAAAGTCGTAAGTGTAATATTTAAAAATCTATCTCGATAGAAAAATATCATTGTCATTATAATAGCAACCACACAACTCTGATTACTATTGAGGAGATAAAATACAATAATGCATGGGAAACTGCTGGGCATAATTCTTGACAAGAATAATTGCTTAATGAAGTTTCAGTTTTGCACAATGGGGGTGATGGTGGAGAAAGCGAATCTAGATGTTACAATAAACATGCTTATTAATATTTTTAAGCCCAAATTTTACTTTTATAATACTTAAACTCTCAATTTACATGTTATATAGGAAAAATATTTCTGCCAATGGAGGTTCTAAAGTTATAGTCATGTGAAGGTCCCAAAGGTCAAATAAAGCTGCTTTCTGTTGGCCTCACACTCCTAACTCAAGCTACGGGCACAGGGAACACAGGGTTCCTCCTGGTTGCCTGGGACCACATTTACAACACCATGCTTCTATTGACTAGCAGAAGAATCCAGTTTCCCTGGATTACTAAAGAATGGATTATTTAGGTTATCTTCTTATAAATAAACATTACTTACTCTTCTATAGGAAGACAATATGGATGTACTCTTTAAAATAGATACACTTGATCTTTAGAGCCTGTTAGGATTAATGAACCTGCTGGTGTTAACAGCCAAGGAACTCATGGGCAAGTGTGGCCCTTCCATCTTGTTTTATTTATATTTTGTTCACAACTTCATAGAGGTTGATAGCAATGTCAATTAAAGTTCCCTGTCACACTTGCACGGATGTGGAGAGAAGGGAACACTATTGCAGTATTGCAAACTAATATAGCTTCTTTGGAAAGAAGTATAGAGAATCCTCAAAGAACTCAAAATAGACCTTCCATTTGATCACACAGTCCCATTACTAGGCATCTACCCAGAAGAACAAAATTCATTTTATCATAAGGATATTTGTACTAGATTGTTTATCTCAGCTCAATTTATAATCTCTAAGATGTGGAAACAGTCTAAATGCTCACTAACCCATGAATGGATTAATAAACTGTGCTATATGTACACCATGGAATACTATTCAGCCATAAAAAATGGAGACTTTACATCCTTTGTATTAACTTGGATGGAGTTGAAACATATTCTTCTTAGTGAAATATCAAAAGAACGGAAAAGCAAATATCCAGTGTATTCAATGCTAGTGTGAAGCCAGTAGACAAACCAATACATGCCCATATGAGAGCAAAACTCGATTCGATTCAAGTTGGCGGGAGGGGATGAGGGAAGATTGGTGTGGTCCCACCTAACGGGCACAATGTAAGGGTATATGGCACACCTCCTGGGTGTGGGACCAACTACAACAGAGACTTTACCTAACAATTGCAAACATTACATCTTAATCATATGTACCCTCATGTTAATCTGAAATTTTAAAAAAATTTCCTCTCACTAAGGTGTCACATATGTCCGAGAAACAGGGCTGGAAAGAGAGGAAGGGTGTCTGTGTAAAAATTCTTTAGTAGAAGGGAGAGTGTACCAAAGTGCCTTAGCCTTAAGAATAGCATTGCCGGGGCCAGGCGTGGTGGTTCATGCCTGCAATCCCAGCACTCTGGGAGGCTGAGGTAGGTGGACTGCTTGAGATCATGAGTTTGAGACCAGCCTGAACAAAGAGCAAGACCATATCGCTTAAAAAAAAAAATGCCGGTGTTGTGGTGGGCACCTGTAGTCCCAGCTACTTAGGAGGCTGAGGCAAGAGAATCACTTGAGCCCAAGAGTATGAGGTTGCTGTGAGCTATGATGTCACAGCACTCTACCCAGGGTGACCAAGTGAGACTCTGTATCAGAAAATAAATAAATAAATAACATTGCTTTGGACCCAAATTTCACCTAATTGGTAAGTAACCCTGAATCAACAAAACAATCTGGTTGAAATTTTGGTTTTCAGTTATTAAATGTGAATAATCTCCTAGGGTTTGTTTTTTTTTGGAGACAGAGTCTCACTAAGTCATCATTGGTAGAGTGCCGTAGCATCACAGCTCACAAGTTCAAACTCTTAGGCTTAAGCGATTCTCTTGCCTCAGGCTTCCATGTAGCTGGGGCTACAGGCACCCCCCACAACGCCCAGCTACTTTTTTTGTTGTTGTTGCAGTTGTCATTCTGTTTAGCTAGCCTGGGCTGGGTTTGAACCCATCACCCTCAGTGTATGTGGCTGGTGCTGTAACCACTCTGCTATGGGAGCCAAGCATTCCTAGGGTTATTTTAAGGATTAGTTCAAATATACATGTATAACTGATGTATAGAACAGACTACACATCGATAAATCTATTTCACACTGAGACCAACTGTTCTAGGAAGACAACACACCTGTTTAGCTGGGACTAAGTGTTGCTGATATTCTGGGTGTCATTATTGGAGACTCCCAGAAAAGTGCCAGAATTGGTTGAATTCAGGTATTATATTTGTTTTTTATGTCTGCTTTAAATTACATCACTGAATTCTGCATCATGCCCTGGTGGCTACTAACGATGATATCGGCTAAAAACTTCCTGGTCACCTGAGTAGTGAGGATGGCAAATAACATCCTAACCTCTCCTGTCACTTGTAATCTTCTTTCTATTATGTCTGATTGGTGCCACTGCACAAAGAACTCAAAGAAAATCACAGACAGATAGAAAAAAACCTTTTGAGGAGTATGGTTCAAATTGGTTGTTAAGTGCAGACACTTGAGAATTGACTATATTAAAAAAACAAGCATTGTAACAAAGCCCAGAGGTAGGGAGGGGTGAATAAGAAATACCATAACTAGACACCAATATCAAAGTTTTCATTCTTAAGAATGCCTTTGCTTCTTCTACTTTCTCTTAGTCAAAACACAAGCAAGCCACAACTTATACTAGAGTACTGAAGAGTTTTAAAATAGGTAGGCAGATATTATCTTCCTACTGTGGTATTTCCCATGTTTAACTAATGACTATGGTGGCCAATGCCTTATAGAAAGTAAAAGAAAAAAAATTTAGAAACGTTGTGGTGATTATTTTTCTTTAACTGCATAAGGTTATACAGGTAAAGAACAGCAGCAACTTCATATTATTCTGGATAACATTAAGATTTTATTGAAGAATCCTCCTGTGAAAATATCATTTTTCCAAATCATATGACTTAGTTGAATGTTAGGATTATGGGAATGAATTGGGTTGAAAAAGCTGCCTAACACAGACTTTGCACTGTGTTCACAAAAATAGATATTATCCTTCATAACAAAATCTATCCATAATGCCTTTTCTATACTACTTTTGTATAGCTAGCAAAACTCAATTTAGTTTCTTGTAAGTTTAAACCATGGGAAAGAGTCTAAATAATTTTCAGTACATAAAAGCTAGTGTGACACATCTTCAAATCATCAACTGTCAACCTGAGGACCTTGAATGAATTACGAGGAGTCCTTGAGCTTGCTGCAATTATACAGAATAGTGTGCATAAATACATATTTGCACTTTTCTAGTAAGGATTCCATAGATTTCACCTAATTTCTAAAGGCATTTATGGCACCCCCTAATGTTGAAATAACTTCTTCTCTCCATAAATATATTTTATATGCCTATTTTTTGCCAGAAGCACACAGCAGACAGTGTTTGACTTTTGCAGTTTACAGTCCAGTAGTTGATTTGAATATGGGGATTGCAGTGGGATGGAATTATTAATCTTACCACCTGACCAATTATTACTCTCTCTTAACTCAGCCCTGGCCCATCTAAACTTCTTCCCCAGACCTCACAATCTCCTTGGGACAAATTCTCTGTATTGGATAACATTATTACACCTTTGCTGATACTTGTTTAATCAACATGTAGGGCCCTCCCTACTTTCTCCTGAAAGGCTCTGTTCAGTGCCCACCTTCTTCCTTAAGATGCTTTCTCTGAGAATCCTGAATATTGGTCACTATATATCATGGCACACCCTGGTTTCACAAACCTTCATTTGTTTCTTCCCAGCTAAAAGGTAAGCTCTAGAAAGTAGGAGTTATGTCTGAAAAATAGCATTTGTGTTTATATTCCTGTTTAGTTTGGGCCTACTCTAAGGGACAATTTATTTCCTGTTAAATAAGATGAATAGATTTTAGGCTGTTTCTCTGACATAGATTTAAAGGTAAAAGGAGGTCTTCTTTGAAGGAGATAATAATAATGAAAATAATAACAAAGATGTTAAGAATGCAGAAGAAAATAAATGACAAGAGAAGAGTTAGCAAAGAATATGTGCCAAGAGACACAGGAAGAGAAACAGGCAATTGGAAGGATCCCAAAGGTGCTGGGCTCTCTATGGAGGGCGATTCCAGAGGCACCACAAGCTCTATGAGTGTTCTCAGACCTCAGGAGGGAGGCACAACGCTGTTAATAACTGCAGTCAATAAAGAATCTTCATGGAACTTGTTCATTTCTGTGAACAAAGCTGTAGCCAAGCTGTAGCCAAGCTAAGAGGCACGTTGTCTTCCTACAGCATGACTCTTAGTGTGAGATGGAGCCTGCCAAGACTCATAAAATGTATCTACTTTTGTTCATGCTGCTAGGAATGAACGTTACTGCCAGACAAAGCTCATAATGCTGTGGATATCTTACTATTGTTGCACATCAGAAGTTTTAAATACTAGGGAGTTTTGAAATGCTATTTGATATTTGATAAGTATCCCAGAGACTCTGACTCAACTGATTTGGGATGGGGCCTGTGAATTGATTTTTTTTTTTTTTAAAAAAATACCAAGTGGTTCTCATGTGCCACCAGAATTGAAAACTGATACAATTTCCCTGATATTATTCAGGGACTTAGGCATGGAGGGAAGATAGGGTTGGCATTTATCCTCCTTAAAAATAAAGGTCATAACCTTGGAAAAGAAAACAAGATACAAGAAGTAAACAGGTAGTTACATAGTCCTAAAAGGTCTAAAAGGTTTCATAGAGTCTAAAAACAAAAAGTACATTATAGACAGTGTTTTTCATGAAGTTGAGAAAAACTGCCTAATTTGCCAAAATTATCAATTAGCATTTAAATTTTGGAAGGGAGAGGGGGAGAAAAACACTCAGATCCAATTGCAAAGCCTAAAATCATGGAGGATAAAACAAAGAAGCAAGTAAAAAGACTCCCAGAAAGTTCCAGGAAAAATTAAAGGGAAGTCAATGGGGACAGAAACTTTGGACCTACAGAGTCTGTTCATCAATATACAAAGTTCGAATAAGAAGCTGATTTAGGGTGGTGCCTGTGGCTCAAAGGAGTAGGGCACTGGCCCCAGATGCCGGAGGTGGTGGGTTCAGACCCCAGCCAAAAAAAGAAAACGCAAAAAAAAAAAAACAAAACAAAACTGATTTAACTTGGAATTTTTACATAAAAAGTGTGTCCTTAAGTAGCATAATTCACTTGTACGGTGCTGTTAAGGAATGGGAGCTAGGAATCAGCTTAATGACTAGAAGTTCAAGCTTGGAGTGTGAGAATTATGGGTTCAAATTCTGGCCTTATCACTTACTAGTTGTATAGCTGTGGGCATGTTACTAACTTGCCTAACCTCAGTTTCCTCATAAATAAAATGAAGAGACTACCATCTACACCATAGGAATAACTGTTAGTATTAATATAGTTAGTACCAAATGGACTAGAAGATGTTAATAACCCAGAAGCAAATGTGACACACAGTAATTATTTAAAAAACACTAGCTTTTCAATAATAGTGCTATTGTTAAGTATAAACCCTGGCCAAAATGAAAACTTTGTTCCAAAGGAAAACATATTTGCTCAAAGGAAAGAGCTATGTACATTAGAAAAGAATTATAAGATTTGTCTGGCATATTATAAACTCAAGGGCAGGGTTCTTTGGAGAAAACAGAAAAAGCAAGGAAATGTTTTTGAAAAGTACTCTAGACTGCCAGGCCAGGTAGAGGATGTGGTTTGGCAACGGAGATTACAAAACTGGTGCAGAAGTAACATAAAATGGTCGTGGGGACTTCAACCATGACAACGCCATCTGGAAGTCTTGTTTAGTTAACAACACAACATTGGATAAATTCTTAACTGATTTTGTTAAGAGTTTACGCTCCAAAAAAGCACATGATGCAAGTAGAAAAACTACTTTTCTGGACTTAAATCAGACAAGAGGGATAGAGGGTGAGTGCAGGATATGGAAATGATCAGGAACTTAAAAGAAAAGTGGTCCCTTTGCATCATGAAACTCTTAGCGAGAAGAAAAAAATGGAGGAACTAAATAGAATTTGGTATATACTTAGGTTAAAAAAATTTTTCAAAAATGAGAGAGCGAGAACATAGGTATTATCCCATGAAAAAGATGGTGTACAAAGTTCAAAAAATATTCTGTATTTTACTTAGATATTTCTACTTCCAGAGAAATACTAAAAGAAAAAGAAAAACTTTTCTATACATTTTCACTCTGACACCAAATATGTGGTTTTTTGAATTGACTAGTACTGTCAATTCAATTCTGACACTATTTAGCTGGAGTTAGCATCTGATCCCTTAAATTACGAGCACAGTCCTACAGAAGTGTCCTACTCCAGATGCCAAGTCTGGCCTCAACCACTCTGACCAACAGCTATACATCAGGGCTCCCACATGTCCTCTTCAGGTGTTATAATTTACCAGAACAGCTCACCGAACTCAGGTAAATAAGTCACCTACTAGATTACCAGTTCATGGTAAACAGACAAAACTCAGTGATAGGCAAATGGAAGGAAGAGAGGCACAGGACGAACGATGGGGAAGGGGCACACAGCTTCCATGCCCGCTCTGGGAGTGCCGACCTCCCAGCATCTCCATGAACTGTTCACCAACCTGGAAGCTTTCTAACCCCTGTCCTTTTGGGCTTTTGTGGAGGCTTCACTTCATTGGCAATTGGTGACTAAACTCAGTCTCCAATGCCTTTCTCCTCTCACTCAGGAAATTCCATGCCTTTTCAGAGCTCTGTACCAGGAACTTTGGACAA
Organism: Perodicticus potto; assembly: GCA_963574655.1. Taxonomy (NCBI): domain Eukaryota; kingdom Metazoa; phylum Chordata; class Mammalia; order Primates; family Lorisidae; genus Perodicticus; species Perodicticus potto. The sequence goes on from CAUYRH010085265.1 coordinate 12,475, forward strand.
AGACCAAATATATATTTCTAATTGTATCACAATATGTAAAAGGAAGTGAGAGGAATGAGTAGATACAGCCATGTGGGCACAGAAATAGCAGAGAAGAGTTAAGTCTTCAAATATCCAGGATTTTCACACTGGCCAGGGGTCTACTTGTTCTCTGCTGCTTATTCACTATTCAGGAGAGTAGAACTAGGGCGACTGGGTGTAAGTGAGGGAATCCCATTTTGGAGGTAAAATTATGAACAATCACAGCCATCTCCTTGAATGACCACTAAGATACCTGCCAATAAAAAGTTCTAGAATGATTTTTCAAATCTGGCACTTAATTAGAACTGAGTACTGGACACAGTAATGCGAGTGTGGCTGCCAGGCCCCCTACCACAGCAAAGTTGGGTGATTCATCCATGGGCAAACACACCCCGGCACATTCTTCTTGCGCTCTGTTATAATCTGTCTGCCTGCTGGGCCAGCCTATATACCAGGGGTATGAGTCCATCCTGTTCACTTTGGGGCTACAGCTACCCCACCACCACCTAAGCTTGGCATTGCAAAAGTCACTCATTTGCTTTAAATTGGAATTTAGACACATTAGTGTCCTGCATGTTAGGCTTTATTTTTTGGATCAGTTCCAAGAGAATGGGAGGTGGGATATCACTGGATGCCACATTTGGCTTTATATCCTATTTCTAGTTGACTTTCTCAGGCCATTGTATTTTAAAATGAAAAAATATTTCAGGTTTAAAATGAAGTTGCTGATGCTCCTCATTCCACTCCACTAAAAGTTTAATAGTATGTATGTTTCATTGTTGACTGGTATTCAATTAAAGTCAATCTTGTTCTGAAAAATTCCTCCATTTCCTTCAAATGATCTGGCACCTGAGCTACTGTTTTGTTTAGTTGTTCTATTTTGTTTGAAGAAGGTGTGCCCACTTCTCTGAAACAAATTCCTTCTTTCTGAGGTTTGGTCTTTCAAGTCGGTTCCCAATGTTCACCCACAAGAATATTTATCCAACCTGATGCATAGCTTAGCCATATCCTCTCATCATCTGTGAAAACAGACAGCATGGCAACCTTCAACAGAAATGTTTTTTAAGCTTAAATATAACAAAAATATTCCACACTTCTTAAAAGCATATATGAGATAGATTTCATTTCCTTATTTTATAGGCTGTGTGCTTTAAAAAACCATTACATTTTAAATCAGCATTACAATTTACATTTATGAAAACACCATAGTTATTTTATAATAAGAAATGATCATCACTGAGAATCTGTATGTCAAATGCAAAAAACATAATAGTTATCAATTCACAAGGGAATGTAATTTAAGTTAACATTTGGCAGACATGTAGAACCTTTCAGGCACAGATCTTTCAAGTTATGAAGAGGCCAATAATAATGTAAGTGAAATAAAAGTTTAAAGTTTATTTTATTCTAACAGTTTTGAGAGAACTGGCTTATAATCTAGTTAGAAATATAACATACACACACACTCTCTCGCATCAATTTAGTTAGAGCATATTTATTCTGAAAATTCAGGTCTTTTTCCATCCAGTCAAGCTTTTTCAATGCAGTTTTTCTAGATGAAGCTGCAAAGAAATGAACATCTGAAAGCAAACAGGACACCCTGGATCACCCAGCCCTCCCTTATTTCACTGCATCTTTTTATTAAATTAATCCCAGGATACCAGAGCATGTAATTTCCTGGTTCGTGAAAATCCCTCTAATCAGGATATTTAGAATTGGCGTCTCTTTTAACTGGACTCTTTTGTATTGTATACGAGGCAGAGGGAAATGCTATCATAACACTTCAATAGTTAAGTGACTTTATGAGAAAAATAGTTCCAAATGTTTCTTAAAACCTTCCAAACCGCACCGAAGACCATTATCGTAATATTATGTTTCCCCATTGCCTCCATTATTTAAGCTTGTCTCTCTTGAAATGATACTTGGATGAGAAACTTAGGTTTACGTAACGTATAAATTGTTTCAAAAGGAAAATCCTTGGCTGCACAATTATCATATACGTAGAAATGTCAGATAATTTGTTTTCAATAGCTCTTTTTACTAATTGGCAAAAGAATGTACTTAAAGCTTTTGTTGCTAATGCTTGTGGACAGAAATTATTTTTCTCCTCCTAAATCGAGCTATCTAAATAGGCATTGTAGAATTATATTAAATTTCATATTGAATACAAACAAGATTATGTATCACATTACACCTTAAATATACACAATAAAATTTATTTCAAAAAAGATACCTATATTTTTGGTAGAGTATATGAGCATGTAACCTGTATATAGTGTGTCTCATTTATCAAAGTAACATTACATTTCAGTGAGTCTAATTTCAAACAGGACCTTAATGGACGGTTTAGCACTGGATTCAGTTTTAAGGTGCCTCCACCACAACTGTAAGCTGTTCCATTTCAAGTTCTTTTGCAACAGAATTTTCTGGGGGATAATCACAGGTAGTATGTTCAATAAATAGTCTCAAGGTAGAAATAACCCAATGTCTATCAATGGACAAATGAATGAACAGATTGTGGTTATATACACAGTATAGAGTAATATTCAGCCATAAAAAGGAAAGAACTGCTGATGCTTGTTAAGAGATGAACCTTAAAAAATTATGCTAATGGAAAGAAACCAGACACAAAACAGTCACATGCTATATGATTTCATTTACATGAATAAATAAACAAATACAGAGAGAAAGAACACAGATTGGTGGTTGTTAGGGGCTGATCCTCCCATCTCAGTCTCCCAAGTAATTTGGAATACAGGTGTGCCTTCACACCTGGTTATTTTTTATTTTTGTGAAGATGGGAGTCTCATTATGTTGCCCAGGCTGATCTCAAACTCCTGGGCTCAAGTGACCCTCCTGGCTCAGCCTTCCAAAGTGCTGAGGTTATGAGTGTGAGCCACTGAGCATGACCATCAGTGTTTTAATAAGTGTTTCATTAAAAATAAATCTATAGCTAAATACATGTTAGAAATCTTTTTTAAAATAAAGTTTGACAGATTTATTCACTGCAGGAATTCTTTAAGAGTTGAATACGCAAATATGTGGATATTCACAGGGAGGGAAAAGTTGTGCTGCTCTTTGGCCCTTTTAAAGAAGGCATTCTGGGGACTACACGTATAGATCACGTTTTAGGGTCCAGTGCTCTGGGAAGTTTAACTCACACATACGACACAGTAAGCTCTGATTCTGTGAAGGTTGGGATTAGAATCGTGTCTTCTGGCTTTTGGGCTAGGGGGGTTTCTACTAAAATCACTGATAACTCCCTGAAAAGATATTAAAAGTAAGTCTGAGGTTTCCAATATAAACAAATTTGCTGAACTATATTCTATGGTAAATCCTTTATTTTGTTCAGTAACGGAAGATAAAAATGTATTTTCTGAGGAATATCCACCAATTGGATATACTATTTACTGATGGTTCCTGGGAGTAACGTCATCTCTTTGATACCATCTCATATGGGCACAAGGTTTCCTGACTTCCGTTTGAGGCATTCTATTTTTAAGTGGAGGATCACAGGGATGAGATAGGCACAGGGGCAATAGTGAAAGCAGTACTAGCCAACTTCAACACCCTGCCCTTGGCTTTCTAAAATTTATCTAAACTGACACTGTTTGTTTTTAAAAGTGACCCAGTGGGCTGAAGGTTTAGAAACCTATACACGGGAAAACACTTGATAAAATGCCATTGAAGCTACTTGTACAACTGTTTTAAAAGCACCTGATAAGAACAAACTCTGCTTTAAGAAGTATGTGCCATTCTGGTAAAGTAATAAAAATAGAGAATATACATTCTTAATTTTTAGTAGCAAAAAGTCATACAAGTAATGTCTCCTCTTTGCTTCCATGAACTTTCTTTTTCTTTAAAGAGAAGACAATGAAAGTCTATTTTTTTTTTTTGCATTTTTTTTTGGCTGGGGCTAGCTTTGAACCTGCCACCTCCAGCATATGGGGCTGGCGTCCTACTCCTTTGAGCCACAGATGCTGCCCCTGAAAGTCTATTTTTTTGAATACTTTTAAATTACTTGTAAAATTTAAAGCAGAAAATAGCCAGTACTCAGTTTTAGTTTGTATATGCTCACTTGTACAAGCATGCATGCATATGAGTGTGACAGAGACAATAATATCTGTACCACTCTTAGACTGCAACAAAACCTCATGACTGTTGTCTTAAAGAACTGCACTCTCAAGATGGCTTTCTTTACTGTCACTTCCTTCAGCTTGAGTTAACGTGCATTTGACTTTGTTCATATAATTTCATCAGACTTATGTCATCTTTTAAAGTAAGAAAAAATGCTTTTTTCTTCATTTGCCCTACTTGGAGGTCTAGGACTCGTAGTTTTTTGTAAGAACACTCTCCTCTCCTCTACTGTGTACGCTAACAGGATCTATGTGAGTGAGCTAAGATGTCACTAAGACCCTAAAAGTTCATGGCCATGAAGATAAGAGGATCTTGCAGTAAGGTGTCAGAAAATCCTATAACTGGAACAAAAGAAAAGAAACAGAAAGGAAGATGGGATGGAGTAAAATAAGAGTTTTGAGGAAAGAAGCTTAAGTAGGGGAAAGTCTAGAATCCTCAGGGTGGGGACTAAAGATAGACTTCAAAGAAGGAAGTCCATTATCAGATGATAGGAGAAACTCAAATCCAAATACCTGCAAAACACCTGTCAGTGACTCAAAGCTCCTTACCCAACACAGAAAATGCAGAGCATGACTATCAGACAAGAAGATGAATTTATTATCATTATTTTTTCATTTTGTTTAAAGAAATACACTGACATAATTTTTCTATTCCAAAATGTACTCTAATTATATTGATACCACTGAAAATATTTGAGTATATTTTTGGATATATCTTTGGAATTTATCACATATTTCATTCATTAACCCATCCATCCATCCATTCATTCATTCACTTATGTCTTTAAGGAAGATTTACTTTGTCAGATACTGTGCTAGACACTTGCCATTAACCCTGAGAATCTCATAATCCTGCACACTAAAAATACTCAAAATTTCTAAATTTGGGGGTTGAGGAAATTTTTTTTTTTTTTTTGAAACAGAGTGAATATTATTCTGTTGCCTCGGATAGAATACCATGGTCTCAGCCTGGCTCACAACAACCTTAAACTTCTGGGCTCAAGTAATCCTACTGCGTCAGCCTCCTGAGTAGCTGGGAGTATAGGTGTATGCCACAACACCCAGATAACTTTTCCATTTTTAATAGAGACTGGAATCTCTCTCTTTCTCAGGTTGGTATTTGACTCCTGGACTTCAAGGAATCCTCTCACCTTGACCTCTCAAAGTGCAAGGATTATAGGTGTGAGCCACCATGCATGGCCAGGGTTGAGGGACTTTTGACACATAACAAGTAATTAAAAGTTCAAAAAGGGGAAAATTGATGATCAGACTAATTTACAACATGTCAGGTGCCGCTAAGTAATACAACTGAGTTAGGTGGTTCCTAAACTACCAGGTAGCAGATTTCCCAAAATATGTTAAGAAATGACATCATTCCTGAAATCAGTGTAGTGTAGAGTTGAGTTAAAAAGGCAAACTCCCTTCAAATATGCACCACAAGTGTGATCTCACCCTTTATCCTCTCCCCCCCCACCCTCGTTAGGAGAAAACTTCTAAATACAGATCAAAATTGTTTTCACATAGTAAATGAGAAAATATCATGAATGTTATACTAATCAGGTTGATGAAAATATCTCCAATTGTATGTGAAGCCCACACACTGTACTCCTTGACTGAATTATTGTACACAGCTATGACTCAATAAAAAAAAAAAAAAAAAAAAAAAGGCAAACTCCTCTGAGTTACTAATTTAAGAGAAAAATACTCAGTACGTATCTGTCACATACTTGCACGTGTAGTGGTGTGCACTCCACTCTCAGGATTAAGGTGTGCAAGGCACAGACCTTGCTGTTTGGAAACTTATGTCCTAGTAGAAAACAGTTATAGTTAATCATAATGTAAGACAAACTTAAGCACAGTATCTGTTCTTAATATTAGCAAATCTCATTAAGTATTTTGTGTCTGGCATTGTTGTTTGGATGTACTAATAAAATAGCTCTTAACTTTAAGGAGTTCACAGTCTAGTGAAGCCACAAAAGAAGTAAAAGGGCAACCTCTGTGGTGGGTGATGAGGGGCAGGGGAGGTGGGTCAGGGCATGGGGGCATTCTGGGAGCGTGAGGAGAGGAACAGGAGCCAGGCTGGGGAGGCTTCCCAGAGGAGCTGTGGAAGATAATGGGGCTGAGCCTGGGGGAGGAGGGGTACATTTCCAACAGATGGGAGAATATGGTAGGTGAGAAAGGCCTATTAGGGGAATGTGGTTCAGCGGGGCAGGATTTTACTATGTATGGAGAGAGAATAGGGGTGCTATGAGAGAAAAGGAAACACTGCACAGATAACCTGGTCCAAATCACTAAGGTCCCAGGGGTCTGCTGTGGAGTCCGGCCTTTGTTAAGGAATTTGAAGGAGAGATGACTTTCAGTTGGTTTTTAATTGTTTTTGTTTTTGTTTTTTTTTCCCTTAGGGAAACTCTCAACATGATTGACACTTCATTTCAGGACACACAGGCCTGCTGGGTATAGAAGGAAAAGAAACTAAGGCTCTACTCCCACACTGAAACAAAAGGTAGTAACTGCTAAGAAAGAAGTGAGATAAAGTAAGAGACTGTGGAAGGCTTTGAGGGCAGGCAGGGTAAGTGTTATTCCACTGCCAATGAAGAAAGCTTAAACCTAGATGAAAAGAAAACTGCAACAAAAAAGAAACATAAGCAAAGGAGGATGACAAAAGCAGAAACAGAAAAGGGAGGAGGAAAAAAGGGGAGAAGCTCCTTTCAGAAAGAACGTGGAGAGACCAGTGTAGGTCTTGCCTTGGGGATTTGTGACCACATGTTCTAACATCCTAAGTATAGAAAAGGTCACTTGTGTAACCACCTCCTTTTGGTGTGTTTTGAGAGGCCTGCTAGATTGTACCAAAAGTCAGGCATCCACTCAGAGAGCTGTGTTCCGTATTTCATAAAGCTTTACAATGGCTAATTTAGGTTATCAGCTTCTAGGCATAGTCAACCCAAGGTAAGTCTTTTTATATTACTGAGGAGGAAAAGCATCTGTCCCCCAAATTCCCCCAAAGCCTTTTCTTTTTCTAATGAGAAATACCTGAACATAGCATTCATTTTTGAGATCACCACAGTGTCCAGTGGTTAGTTTCTATATTGATTAGTGTCTCTAAAGTCTACGTGTCTGAATATGTACATATGTATTTATGTTCAACCAAATAGAAAATGGGCAAATTTTCAGAAACAAACAGGTCCGTTTAAAAAACAGCTTAGCTCTGTTGACAAGGTGAACTCTTAGTACCTACATCTTTTCACTGTCACTTTTAGCTAACCAACAGTCCTAAATTACCTATTTTGTTATCAGTTAACAAAAAAAAAAGTCATTTGAGAGAAGTTGCTTAAAATTAATTGAAGCTGCCCTGATGGTTGCAAATGGCAACATGCCACATTTATGCAGCAATATCTGGAATTATATGGCTTCAGAAAAAAGGACAATGGCTGTGGAAACCTCTTAGTGTACCCATATGTCACATCTATGAACTCGGTCCCAGCATTTCAGTTTTATTCGGGCAGTGGCATTTGCTAAATTGTAGCAGGAGATAGGTATTTTTCCCCCTTCTTTTCGGCTACTTAGATCAAAAGAAAGGTGTACACTTTATTTTTAATCCTATTACTTCACATGAGCCCAGACATAACATCAAAGAAAAGGTAGGTTAACCATTAGCATCGACATATTCTAAAATTGAAAATCTCTTCCAGATAGCTACTTCACTTTGAAACAAACCACATTTGTGTTGCTCAGAGTCCATATTACTGTCATTATATTTTAATTTTTATTATACTTAAAAAGAAAAAAATATGTACACACAAGATGCATGATCTTGCCCTACAGCATGTTTGTAGGACAATCTAATACTATTGGAATAAAATGCAATTCACATATACTATTTTTTTTTTAGTTAGTTCAGCCATCCATCTCAATTTCATGAAAGGAAGGAAAGTGAATGAAATGCAGTTGCGAATCATATTTGAGGACGGCAATGCTTCCCCACATCTGAAGCCTATTGAAAGCTCATGAGTAAGAACTTGGGGAACAAATCCTTTCTGTTCAAAAGATGTGTCAGTGGAGAAATTCTCGAAAAATAGCACACAATTCATCAGAAATCTTGCATTTCTTTTTCCAAGCCAGATTAGAAAAGAGAAAGTTATAGTTCTGAATTCTTTCCAAGAAACACTAAATTTAAGTATGAAAACTAATTCATAAAGATTTTGCATTAGAAAGTGTACTATATACAAGAAAGATATCAAAACTATTTAATAACTAGATAGCCTGAGTACCAGATAATCAAATGAACAATGCCAAAATAATTAGTACAGATATATGGGCATATAGCTCTGGCTTAAAGAACATCCCAAATTTTAAACAAAATAAAGCTGGTTTTGTGGAAATATGTGGTGGTTGAACTTGAGATTTCCCAGTGATATTATTATAATCATTACACCAGCAACTAAATGATTATCAAGTTTCTAACGCAGTGCAATGCCACTACTAGTCTCTGAAGATACAAAAAGGTAGATGTGTGTGTGTGTATAACCACACCCTGTGGAAGAGTCATGAAGGCACAGATGCTGTCATATGTGTGTGTGTGTACATATGATAGCATGTGTGTGGATATATATACACACACACACACACGCTATGATATATATGTATATATGTATATATATATATAAACATATATATATATACACCCACACCCATCCTATCATACGTACACACACACACACACACACACACACACACACGATAGCATCTATGCTTTCGTGACTCCTCCACAGGGTGTGGTTATACCTAAAGACGTAAAACAAACAAATAAAATGTAACCCATGCTTAGTGCTAATGAGTGGCATAAACCCACAAACGGAAATTCTGAAGATGAAGTTCTAGCCCAGGACTAGGAAGACATGGCGTTAACTCATGCTGAAGGGAGAATCTGAATTTGGACCTACAGTCTGGTCTTAGGTAAGAATGGAGGAAAAGAGGGCATTTCAGAAAAAATTGAACTTTGGATGTCTACTACACACACGGAGAGAGAAAGTGTGTGTGTGTATGAGTGTGTATGTGTATTTGGCATGAAATCAAATTATCTTCATTTAACCTTCTCAGCAAATGTCTTACTTTTATTTTACCAAAGAGAAATGATGCTTATATTATCAGACCAAAGGCCATGTTAATTTTATTGACAGATAGTAGTTTCATGTTTAGATAAAAGGAAATAGCTAAATATAAAATGTTAGAAGGTAATAAGAATTTTGAGGGTTTTTTCACTACTGTTTCAAATTGAAGGGTAGATACAATCCCCCATTATATCAAAAGTCTATGCCAACTTCTGTACAATTAAACTAGATAAACCATAAACCTAATTTTCTAAATATGTATGCTAAGATACATAATATGATACAGTATGATTTTAAGAAGCAAAGGAACGTCAGTGACTCTTCATCTTTGATGTGAACCTGATTCTTTTTACAACCTGGGGAGATCATCTAACATAGACTAAAGAGCAGAAGAGTCTAAATAAAAAAAGTTTTCTGAGAAGGCTTCCCAGTTAGCTCCAATTAAGTATCATCAGAAAATCGTCAGCACTTAGAATCCTTCATATAATTATAGTAACTAGATAGCAAGAGGGAGAACAAAGTTCAATACACACTTTAGAGGAATCTAACATTCTGTTTGGAAACAGCTTGGAATGTACATACACTGTGCTACGTAGTATCCATCTATGTCTCTCTCAACCGATTCCATCACAGAGGTTACCCTCTCAGGACTATATAATATATCTTAAGTTCATGTCATTGGGAAAAAGAAGTGTTATAATTAACCTGAGACAAGAGGTACATTCCAAAAGTTTCATCCAAAGGCAGGTAGGAGAGGGCGTGTGTTTAGAACGAAGGCAAAGCTGGTGCTTAGGCAATCTGTAGCCAAAGTCTTTCTTCTTTATGCTAAATTATAAGCCACCCACAACATTTATATCAACATAGAGTTCGCCTTTCTGAAATCATGATGAAATCATTATGTGAAAATTTTATAATCCTACAAATTCCCCTACTTTGGACAGCATTTACATGAAGATTTCTAATGTGCCAGTTGAGTTCTATTACACCTTGAGTAGACTATTTTTCAGACATCTGGTATCACTCTCATCTCTTTACATTTCTTTTTTTCTTCAGAGACAGAGTCTCACTTAGTCAACCTTGATAGAGTGCTGTAGCGTCACAGCTCACAGCAACCTCCAGCTCTTTGGCTTAGGCGATTCTCTTGCCTCAGCCTTCCGAGTAGCTAGGACCACAGGCGCCGGCCACGATGCCCAGCTATTTCTTTGTTGCAGTTTGGCTGGGGCCAGGTTTGAACCTACCACCCTCGGTATATGGGGCCAGCACCCTACTCACTGAGCCATAGGCGCTGCCCATCTCTTTACATTTCTAACAATATTCTATAACCTCACATAATTTCCAGCTTGATTTTTTGATGAAATATTTGATACTTCATTATGAGGATTTAAGGTAATTATGAAAAAAAGATAATTTGTTCAGAAAACTGTATGTAAAGTATTAGATCTAGAATCACCATCCTTATATAACTGAAGACTAAAGTGTCTTTCTGTCACCCTATGTAGATTAAGATTTTTGTTTTCCATTTGTGAAGCCATCCACCTATTTGCTCCAAACTACATTCATTGACAGAGAGATAGCGAGGCCCTTAATTTTCTACTCAAAGCACAGTTTGAAAGTAATAAGACAAAAAAGAAATAAAAATAACTACTTAACTGAAAAATCCATTCTTTGGGTAACTCAGAGGATTTTAGTAACAAGGCTGGTCAGGATTCCTCTGTATATATTCTGCACATCTGACCTTATCTTGTATCTGCCTGAATGAATGTCTGTTTGTCCGTCCGTCCATCCATCCATCCATCCATCCATCCATCCATCCATCCATCCATCCATCCAGATGGGAAAACAAGTACTCAGACCAGTTTAACATGCTTTATAAATTAAGTGTAACGAAACATGTGGAAGTGGGTATTCGCTATTGATACAGCACAGGTGGCGCCCCAGCCAGCTCAGCCAAGTTGAGCTGGAGGACCTGCCGCCTCAGCCCTGGCCCTGTAGGTGCGGTGGCAACCTGCAGAGGAACCAGCGGGCTGGAGGGCAGGCAGGGGGACCCCCGTAGAAGGTTCCAGTAGCCGGAGGGGCCAGATAACTGCTTGGGAGACACCAGCACCTTAGGTCTCCCTCCCCTTGCCCTTGCCCCTGAACTTTAGGGAACCTCCATTTCCTAGGCCTGGTCAATTTCATGTAAGTTTCCTAGGCCTGGGAATGAAAGGGATTATAGCCATGCATTTGCTACTTAGTTCCTGCTAAATGTAACTACATAGGACCCCATGTGACTATATATACACCTGGACAAAGAGCCTGGACAGAGAGAGGGAGGGAAAACAGCTCTTTCCTGGACCTGGGTTCTCTCTGCCAGGAGCTTTGGTGTTTTTCTATTCTTTTCTTTTCTGTAAATAAATCCTGTTTTACCACTGATCTATGGTTCCTGGATTCATTCTTCGAATCACTGAGACCAAGAACCTACTGAAGACGAAACTCCAGTATCACTATTATTTAATAACATTTTATGGTACACTGTTCCAGAGATCATTATTATTACTATTGTTAGGAAGAGACACTTATAAGGAAATCAACAATTTCTTTCCATTTTGAAAAAATATTGCACCTTGTTGAAGTTCATCTGGTATGTCATCAAGAGGAGGTAAAATGAACCATCATCCACCACTCAGTAATGTAAAGTAATTTTAATGTGCAAAACGTTGTTATGTATCTATTAAAGGAATTCCTAAACCATTCTTTGCATTTGACTCATTGTTGGGGAATTCACTGAGCCTTTGAAGACTGGAATAGGCTATTCTCACACTGGTTTGAAATCTATTTTAACAGTGAAGACATGAAGTATGTACTAAGTGTCCAGTGGATGCCTCACCAGATTAGTTGCTGAAAAGAAATAATACAGAGGCCCTGGGGGACCAACAAATTAATGTGGACCTAGATGTACATACCTCAGATAACCAGGGAGTAACATAATACATTATTTAACCAAGTGATGACCTCAGAGATTAATGTACATGGACTATAAGAATTTGGACAAGGGAAAGAATAAGATGGAGAAGCTCAAGATAATGACATGCCAAATATTGAAAATAGGACCTTCTCTGTTCTTTTTCTTTCAAATATTCACTCATTTGATAAATATTTGCTGAGGTGTTGCTACCAGCTAGGAGCAGAGGCAAAATAAGGTAGAAAGATCCCCATAATGTCTATAGGCTATTTGAAGGTAGTAAGGCTGTGTGAAGGGTCATTAAAAAAATTATTACACAAATAAATTATTATAATAAAGAGTATAGTAAGAGTATTACATTTCCACAAAGCAAAAAAATGCAGCCTTAAAGTATTTATCATGGGTAATGTCATCGCCTATAAAATAAATCAAATGATCAGAAGTCCCACCGTGATTTAACTTCATCTCATTAGGTGTTGGTCCGTGATCAGTGATACAGAGGAGTGCTATGGTCCCAGTTCTGTTTCTCTATCCTCCTATCACATCTCTCTCCCTCTCTTGCAGACACAGACACAGACACACACACACACAGAGCTTACCTGTGATAAACATTTTCCATAGGAACATCTACTTTACAACTCCCAGTTACAGTGATGGGGTAGCTAAATCATCAGAAGAAAAGTGGAGAGACAGTTTGCTTACTGGTGTCAGCATTTGCTGTAGCTATTCCTGGCATTGGGCAACACATGTTTTTAATAAACTTGTAAAAACAGTGTAGATCTAGCTGTAAATATGTTTTGCTTGGTAATGTAGGCTGAATATAATGATTAGATTGACGGTGTTGGGTTTTTCTCCCCTAAAAAATCACCACACAATACAAAGAGAAATAGTTTGAATGATGAGGCCCAAGACAGTATCAAGATACCAATACTGTGTTGATAATTATTGTTTATGACAACAGTCAATTTATGCTAAAAACATGCTGCTGTTTTCCTTGTTCACAGCATTGCACATTTTGTTTAGTCTCTTAGAAATATCTAGCTCCATGTGAAGTAGCCTATATCTATAATTAGAACTAAGCCACATAATCAGATGCCTGTCAATATTGTGGCAAGTAGCTTAAAAATAGACCAAAAACTGAAGTTAGTGATATGTGACTTGGAGAAATTACTTTCAAAGCAATACACTTATTTTAATTTTTACTACTATCAATAAAATGCAATGGCCACAAAAGAGATGTAAGTAATTGACAAAAAATACGTACATAACTGAGTCAGGCTGTTGGTCCAGGACCCTACAGCACATAAAAACACACAAAGACAATAACAGCCTCTATTCAGCAAGACACTATCCACATGGACATGAACACATCTATGAGATGCTGATACACCAAAGGTGTGAACTTGACTGAGTGTGCCTTTAATCTTAGAGCTCTGGGAGGCCAAAATGGGAGGATCCCTTCAGCCCAGGAATTCAAAAACAGCCTGAGCAACAGAGTGAGACCCTGTCTCTGCAAAAACCAGAAAAATTAGCTGTCATGGTAGCACAAGCCTGTAGTCCCAGCTATGGAGAGGCTGAGGTGGGAGAATTGCTTGAACTCAGGAGTTTGAGGCTGCAATGAATTATGATGATGCTACTGCACCTGGGTAAAAAAGTGAGACCCTATCTCAAAAAAGAAAAGTTATACACATACACACACACACACACACACACACACACGAGTTCTAACAAATTTGAAACACATTCCAGAAAAAGTGCTACATACCTCATGGCTAAATATCACTACCTTGGAAGTAGTCCCCTTGGGAAGCTATGCATCAATGCCAGCACCTAATCTACCCTTCAAGACAATTTTGGAACTCTTTCTGGAATGACCATCAGATACTAAGTTCACAAACTTGCCACCATGCATTGACATTGGCAGCACTGCACAAACAACTCAGAAAAGTTCATAACTTTGGTGTATCAGCATCTCATAGCTGTATTCATGTTGATGTGGCAGTGTCTTGCTGAATGGTCTTTATACTGGGTATTTTTGTGTGCCATATGTCAGCAGCCTAATACTGTTTCGTGGTAAACTATCAGAGACCAATATTTCCTAGATGTGGAATGTCAGAATTAAATACTATATTTACTATAGCAAGACAAAAGTATTACATCCACAGGTAGATGTAATTAATTAAGCCATCTGTTTAATAAAGACAGTAAATTTACATATATAATTGCTCATGCAGGAGTGAGAAAAAAGAAATAAAGATTTATAAAACCACATTCTTTCTCTAAAAGCCCAAAATCTAGACCATTCACATAGAACCACAGGTATACATAATTTATTGCCAAATAATAACAAATACCTAGGTTCAAAACTGAATCCTCATCAAAATTAATTCAGATTAATTCTAAAGGCTTGATATTTCTTTGTCATATTTTTGTATCTCTGCTAACAAAACAGATGAGAACATTCATCAAATTAACTATATGTATAGAATAAGTTAAATTGTTAGAGCTTGACAACTACCTTCACATTTTAGACGGGTTGACAAAAGAAAAATGTTTTATATATCCCCACAGGGCAGGGGTAGGAACACTGAACGAAGCTATAAGAGGAGAGATTTTGGCTATGGGGAAAAATGAATTCTAATAATCAAGGCTGTCTAGAAATAAATCAGCTGCCTTAAGTATTGGCTAGGTATCCACTTGGCAGGGGTGGTATAGAAAGTTATTAACACAGTTGAGCAGGGTTGCTCTTAGGATTCAGTGGGTTAAATGTGAGCAATAACAATGACTAATTCTCACAGATTTATAAAGCATACCATTTGGGATCAAAGACAAAAAGGACAATTGATTTCTTACAAAATTCACTTTTCCTTCGTTTTTGTTTTAAATGACAGTACCTAAGGCTTAACGGTTTATCTAACTCTTTTTTTTTTTTTTTTTTTGGGTAGAGACAGAGTCTCACTTTATTACCCTGGATAGAGTGCTGTGACATCACAGCTCACAGCAACCTCCAACTCCTAGGCTTAGACAATTCTCTTGCCTCAGCCTCCCGAGTGGCTGGGACTACAGGCGCCCGCCATAATGCCTGGCTATTTTTCTGTTTTGCAGTTTGGCAAAGGCCAGGTTTGAACCCGCCACCTTCGGTATATGGGGCTGGAGCCCTACTTGATGAGCCACAGGCACCGCCCCAGTTTATCTAACTCTTATGGAAATCTGTCTTTCCCCAAATAGACTTAAACCTTATTTATTTTTTTTTAGTAGTCAAATGTTTTGATAAAACTGGTTTATTTTCCTTTTTCAGTCAGCATATGCACACACACACATATTTACATTGGTTATTTTTCATTTCTTCCTTGTTGGAACAAATAGAATGGAATAGAACAGACAAGAAATGTGTAACACAAAAAGAGATTGTCCACTAATCTCTTGGTACCCACTGTTTATGTATATGACACATATATACACACATAGAATTTGTCTTTATTGTTTCAAAGTATATATATATGTTGTTCCGCAGTTTTGTTTTGTTTTTCACTTAATATATCATAGACATCTTTCTGATCAGTAAATATGAACTTAATTCATTCTTTTTAACAAATGTATAGTATTTCGCTAGATATATATACAAAAACCTATACTAATAGATTTAGGTTGTTTCTAAAGTATTACTTCAAAAATACTGCAAAGGATTACAGTCGTCCTTATACATTCATCTTGATGTTATGATACAGTTGTCATAGAGTTTAGAATCTCTGCTAGTAATTTCATTATTTTTAAATTTGAATTAATTGACTTAAAATAATATAGTTATGGAGTTTTGCTAGAACAGTGGCATTTGCTAAATTATAGCAGGAGATTAGTGTTTCTCCTCCCCCCCCCCTTTTTTTTGGTTACTTATATCAAAAGAAATGGAGGGAAGAGCAAGATGGCGGCCGACTAACAGCTTTCTTGCAACTGGGCACGGTGAGTCTGTGGAGAAAAGACTCCAGGCATCTCTGGCTGGTAGGATTTGCCCAGAAACATCCCTTTGGGGACACAGGGAGTCAGCGTGAGATTTCTGGACCTCATGAGGAGGACAAAAGCAGTGGAGAACTGGCAAGTGTTTGCATATGCTCGTTCCATCTCATCCCACCGGCAGCTGTAAGTACAGCAGCAGTGAGATTGCAACCTGGAAAGGCCTTACCTGTGAGCTTTTTTTTTTTTTTTTTTGGTGTTGTTGTTCTTTGTTTTGTTTTTATTGGACTTGGCACTCAGTTGAACTACCTTGGGAGACCTTGGGCAAGAGTGTGGAGGACTTAAAGCATTGTCTAGGGCCCCAGACTGAGCCCCTGAGCCAGACGGAGCTAATAGTTTTTGGCTGTGGGCCGCATGGAGCTATTGTGGGAGAACTGCCCCAGCAAGCTCCGCCCTCAGGGTCACAGAGCAAGGATAGGGCGGGAGCAAGTAATCTAGTGACTAAGCAGCCTAAAGGCAAGGACTGAGATAACTTACAGCCTTAGCCCTCAGGGGCATAGAGTGAGACTAGTTTTGGCACACTGCTTAAGTGGACAGCTACTTCAGGAGTGATCCCAGTGACAAGTGCTTTCCTGGGAAACCTTCTGTTTAGCCAAGGTTAGCAGTTTAAAGCACCTTTCAAGTGGGCTGAGAAAAGATTTAGGCTCTCTACCCTGCAGGGTTTGAGAAATCAGTAGAGGCCTCAAGTCTCCATCTTATACAGCCATATCAGCATTGTGATTAACATATCATACCCCAGAAGATCACCTGTTCCCCAGACAACATCCAGCAAGATATATATACTGCTTTGTTTAGGTTTTTTTTTTTTTAACTTCAACATTTTCCCTATGGATTTTTCTTTTCTTTTTTCTTTCTCTTTCTTTTCTTTCTTCGTTTTTCTATTTTAAATACAATTTCCCATTGTTGCCTATTTCAACAATTAGAACTTCATTTTTGCTTGTTTTTCTACCCCTATTATTTGTTTTTTTCCTCCAATTTTATCCCATAAAGTTTCTCTTTGCTTGTTTTGGTTTCATTTATAGCATTTTTGCCTTTCCTCTCTACTTGGTGGAGATGGGGTACTGTGTCCAAACAGGCTAGCAAAGAGCTGCTGACCTCAAGGGAACCACTTGACCTGGCAGCCCCAGAGGTTGAGGGGTTTTAAGGTTGTGTCTAAGTACACTTCTGTACACCTATATTGCTCTTGTCTCCCTCTTTCTGTTCCTCTCTTCTTTTTGTCAATATTTCCTTTTACCCACCCCCTCTCCTTTATCTTTTTTCTTTCTTTTTTCCCTTCTTGCTCTTCAATCTTCGCATCCTTCTGGTCCTGTGCCAAAAGGACTCATTGAAACCCTAGTCCAGTGGCACGGCAACTTAAAGGTCAAGTGGAAGTGAAAGGAAAATTAGGGCAAGGAAACAGATAAAATATATCACTCATGAGGAAGAATCAGCAGAAAACTCCTGGCAACATGAAAAACCAGTCCAGAGCACCCACACCCCCAAGGGACCATGAGGTAGCTAAGGTAGAGGATTTCACCTATAAAGAAATGTTAGAAATGACAGAAAGTGAATTTAGAATACAGATGATGAAATCAATGAAGGAAATTACTGATAAAGTAGGAAAAAAAAAAAAGGAAATCCAAAAACAGAATCAAATAAGAGATGAACGATATGAAGAATATAGAAAGAATACAGCAGAGCTGAAGGAACTGAAGCAGTCTATTAGAGAACTTAAAGATGCAATAGAAAGTATCAACAATGGATTAGACCGTGTAGAAGAAAAAATCTCAGAGGTAGAGGACAAAGCTCTTGAGATAACTCAGATAGTTAAAGAGGCAGAAAAGAAGAGAGGGAAAGCAGAACGTTCACTAACAGAATTATGGGACTTCATGAAGCGTTCAAACATATAAGTTATAGGTATCCCAGAAAGGGAAGAAGAATGCCCCTGGGGAAATGGAAGCCATACTACAGAATATTATAAATGAAAATTTCCCAAATATCTGGGAAAAATATCCCAAAGATTCTGACACACTCCTTTCAGGATACTGGACCCCAGGTCGCCTCAACTCTAACAGAGCTTCTCCAAGACACATTGTGATGACCCTGTCCAAAGTCAAGACAAAAGAAAAGATTCTTCTAGCTGCCAGGAATAAGCACCAGTTGACCCCCAGGGGCAAATCCATCAGGGTGACTGCAGACTTCTCTAATGAAACTTCCCACGCAAGAAGACAATGGTCATCTACCTTTAATGTACTTAAAAAGAAAAATTTCCAGCCCAGAATTCCATATCCTGCTAAGCTAAGCTTTAAAATTGACAGAGAAATCAAATCATTTACTGATATACAAACATGGAGGAAATCAGCCACAACAAGACCAGCTCTACAGGAAATACTTCAACCATCACAATGGATCAACAGCAAAATAAGAACTCATAAATTAAAGGACAGAACCCAACATCCACAGTGATGCAAAAGATAAAACTATGCAATGGACTCTCATAAAATAAGATGAATAGAATACTACCACACTTATCAATTATCTCAATAGATATTAATGGCTTGAATTCCCAACTGAAGAGGCATAGATTGTCTGACTGCATTAAAAAACAAGAGCCATCCATTTGTTGTCTGCAGGAAACACACCTAGCTTCAAAAGACAAATTAAAACTCCAAGTTAAGGGTTGGAAGACAATTTTTCAAGCAAATGGAATTCAGAAGAAAAGAGGAATTGCTATCTTACTTTCAGATACATTTGGATTTCAAGCAACCGAAGTCAAAAAAGACAAAGATGTTCACTTTATATTGGTCAAGGGAAAAATGTAACAAGAAGATGTTTCAATTCTAAATATTAATTCACCCAATTTAAATGCTCCCAGATTCTTAAAACAGACCTTACTCAGTCTGAGCAATATGATATCCTATAATACCATAATAACAGGGGACTTTAACTCTCCTCATACAGAGCTGGACAGATCCTCCAAACAGAAATTAGACAAAGATATAAGGGACTTAAATGAGACTGTAGAACAAGTGTGCTTGATAGACACATATAGAACACTCCATCCCACAGATAAAGAGTATACATTCTTCTCCTCGCCCCATGGAAAATTCTCCAAAATTGATCATATCCTAGGACACAAAACAAACCTCAACAGAATCAAAAGAACTAAAATTTTACCTTGTATTTTCTCCAACCACAAGGCACTAAATGCGGAATTCTACTCCAACAAAAATGTTCAACCTCACACAAAGGCATGGAAATTAAACAACCTTCTGTTGAATGACAGTTGGGTGCAGGAAGAAATGAAACAGGAAATCATTAACTTCCTTGAGCATAACAACAAGGAAGACATTAGCTACCAAAACCTGTGGAATACTGCGAAAGCTGTTTTGAGAGGAATATTTATCGCTTTAGACGCCTAAATTTGAAAAACAGAAAGTGCATCAACAAACTCACAAGCCATCTTATGGAACTGGAAAAAGAAGAACAATCTAAGCCTAAACCCAGTAGAAGAAAAGAAAGGTCCAAAATTAAATCAGAGATTAATGAAATTGAAAGAGAAAGAATCATTAAGAAAATTACTGAAACAAGGAGTTGGTGTTTTGAAAAAAATAAATAAATTGGCCAGACTAACTAGAAACAGATAAGTAAAATCTCTAGTAACCTCGATCAGAAATGATAAAGGAGAAATAACAACTGATGCCACAGAGATACAAGATATCATCTCTGAATACTACCAGAAACTCTATGCTCAGAAATTTGACATTGTGACAGAAATGGATCAATATTTGGAATCACATCCTCTCCCTAGACTTAGCCAGGAAGAAATAGAGCTCCTGAACAGACCAATTTCAATCACTGAGATTAAAGAAACAATAAAAAATCTTCCAACAAAAAAATGCCCTGGTCCAGAATTCTATCAAACCTTCAAGGAAGAGCTTATTCCTGTACTGCAGAAATTATTCCAAAAAATTGAGGAGGAAGGAATCTTCCCCAACATGTTCTATGAAGCAAACATCACCTTGATACCA
The DNA here is from genome assembly GCA_963574655.1 of Perodicticus potto. Lineage (NCBI taxonomy): Eukaryota > Metazoa > Chordata > Mammalia > Primates > Lorisidae > Perodicticus > Perodicticus potto. The sequence goes on from CAUYRH010085265.1 coordinate 32,702, forward strand.
AAACCAGGAAAAGACCCAACTAAAAAGGAGAATTTCAGACCCATTTCACTCATGAATATAGATGCAAACATTCTCAACAAAATCCTAGCCAACAGATTACAGCTTATCATCAAAAAACTCATACATCATGATCAAGTAGGTTTCATCCCAGGGATGCAAGGCTGGTTTAACATATGCAAGTCCATAAACATTATCCACCATATTTATAGAAGCAAACACAAAGACCATATGATCCTCTCAAAAGATGCAGAAAAAGCATTCAATAAAATCCAGCATCCTTTTAACTTAGAACACTGAAGAGTATCAGCATGTGTGGCACATTTCTGAAACTGACAGAAGCAATCTATGACAAGCCCACAGCTAATATTTTATTTTACTGAATGGAATAAAATTGAAAGCTTTTCCCCTTAGAACTGGAACCAGACAAGGTTGTCCTCTGTCACCATTACTATTCAATGTAGTACTGGAAGTTCTAGCCAATACAATTAGGCAAGACAAGGAAATAAAAGGCATCCAAACAGGAGCAGGGGAGGTCAAACTCTCCCTCTTAGCTGATGATATGATCTTATACTTCAAGAACCCCAAAGACTCAACCACAAGACTCCTGGAAGTCATCAAAAAATACAGTAATGTGTCAGGATGCAAAAATCAATGTCCACAAGTCAGTAGCCTTTGTATATGCCAATAACAGTCAAGATGAGAGGCTAATTAAGGACAAAACTCCCTTCACCATAGCTGCAAAGAAAATGAAATACCTAGGAATATACCTAACAAAGGAGGTGAAGGACCTCTATGAAGAAAATTATGAAATCCTAAGAAAGGAAATAGCAGAGGATATTACCAAATGGAAGAACGTACCATGCTCATGGCTGGGAAGAATCAACATTGTTAAAATGTCTGTACTTCCAAAGCAATCTACCTATTCAATGCCATCCCTGTTAAGATACCAACATCATACTTTTAAGATTTGGAAAAATGATTCTGCATTTGGAATCAGAAAAAATCCTATATAGCTAAGGTAGTTCTTAGTAATAAAAATAAAGCCAGGGGCATCACCATACCAGATTTTAGGCTGTACTTCAAAGCCATAGTGGTCAAGACCTTATGGTACTGGCACAAAAATAGACACATAGACATTTGGAATCAAATAGAAAACTAGGAAACGAAACTAACATCTTACAACTACCTAATCTTCGATAAACCAAACAAGAACATACACTGGGGGAAAGACTCCGTATTCAATAAATGGTGCTGGGAGAACTGGATATCAACATGTAAAAGACTGAAAGTGGACCCTCACCTTTCTCCACTCACAAAAATTGACTCAAGAAGGATAAAGGACTTAAATTTAAGGCATGACACAATAAAAATCCTGAAAGAAAACATAGGAAAAACACTGGAAGAGATCGGCCTGGGGAAAGACTTCATGAATAAGACTGCTGTGGCAATTGCAACAACAACAAAAATAAACAAATGGGACTTAATTAAACTGAAAAGCTTCTGTACAGCTAAGGAGACAACAACTAAAGCAAATCGATTACCTACACAACGGGAAAGGATATTTGCATATTTTGAATCAGACAAAAGGATAACCAGGATCTATAGACAACTCAAATTAATCCACATGAAAAAAGCCAACAATTCCATATATCAATGGGCAAGAGACATGAATAGAACCTTCTCTAAGGCAGACAGAGGAATGGTTAACAAACATATGAAAAAATACTCATCATCCCTAATTATTAGAGAAATGCAAATTAAAACCACCCTAAGATACCATCTAACCCCACTGAGAATGGCCCACATGACAAAATCTCAAAACTGCAGATGCTGGCGTGGATGTGGAGAGAAGGAAACACTTTTACTCTGCTGGTGGGACTGAAAACCAATACAACCTTTTTGGAAGGAAGTTTGGAGAACCCTCAAAGAACTCA
>CAUYRH010085268.1:0-24396 GCA_963574655.1 Perodicticus potto
CCCGAGCCCGCCAAACAACAATGACGGCTGCAACCAAAAAATGGCCGGGTGTTGTGGCAGGCACCTGTAGTCCCAGCTACTTGGGAGGCGAAGGCAAGAGACTCGTTTGAGCCCAGGAATTGGAGGTTGCTGTGAGCTGTGTTACTACAGCACTCTATCCAGGGTGACAGCTTGAGGCTCTGTCTCAAAAAAAAAAAAAAAAAATATTTTTACTAGAAATGGCCTTTACACATGGCTTTTATTAACACTAGAAACTTATTTTGTGAGTTATGTGCTTAACTTACCCACACTTTTACCCAGATGAATGATTTCACTTCTTTCTAATACTTGGGTAATTTGGAGAGTAATTCGGTACTTGTTATCAGCCATGAAGTAGAGAAAAAAATAATTATTCAAATGAATAACTACAAGGAAAAATAACATTTGTAAAGAGTTTCGATTTCAGGTGTGATGGTCAATGTGCCATAGTCAATGGCACAGCAGGAGATATGTCAAATAAAGTTTAAAATTTTAGAAAGAATTTTAATAGCCTCCTTCTAACTGTTTTCATTCCACAATAGCATTAAAAAGCAAACAGTAAATGCAATTCATGAAGTATACCCAGTTGTTAGAATTTGCATGAATCTGGTAATATTTGTTGATAATATCCATATATTGAAGTTAATGATTTTTTTAAAATGCCAGGAGTTATTATATTTTAAGTGAATTTGAATTCTAAAAATAATTTAGAAGTTTTATTTATAGATGTTTTAGAGATTTCTTTTTAATTTAGTTTCTTACCTTTCACTATTATAACTGACATATCTCCTGCTGTGCCATTTTACTATGGTACATTGACTATCACACTAACCCACTATTATAACTGGGTTTCTCTAAAATGAAGTGAGAATTCAGCATTTTCTAATTTTAGACTTAGAAGATCGTGCATTGTATTTAGACTGGAACTATGACAATTGTCTTTTCCAATTAAAAATTAATATTCATAAAATTACTGCTATTTGTATTATCTGATTGTTACTGCTATTTGTATTTGCCATATATTTTATTATAAACAATCCTGAAAATGTCAGATATATTACACGAGACTTTATTCTGCTTTGACATTAGGATTGTAATTTTTAGTCTTCTGCCAAAATATGTTCATTTCAAAAATCCAATAGAATAATGATGTTTAGAAACTAGAAATTTATACTAATTGGACTTAGTTCTTTTTCATAATACAATAGAAAGACAGTAGAATGAAAGGCATTTTAATGTGGCTATCAAAGGTTTATTCAAAATTGTAATTTGCAGAGTTTTTCTTTCTCTGGGACCAGTAGAGGCTCACAACAATTTACTTCACCTTCATCTGCTTAATTGTAGACTTCTTGAAGTGCATACTTTATTTATCATTGTATTCCCAATGCCTTACCCAATATCCGATAGAATATCTCTTCAATTAAATACTTACTAAATAAAATTAAATAATTCTTAGTTTCTTTGGGAAACAATTTTCACTTCGGTAATAAATGTGTATAAGTGAAAGTGGACAAGAAATGTTCAGAATTCGAAACATAATGTTTAGCAATTCTAAACAGCAGGATAAAGAAAGTCAGAAGTGAAAAATGGTAAATATTAAAACCATATTGATTTACTCTGTATTTATGTGGAAAATTGTAGCAATAAATTATAGAAACATTTGAAATCACAAAAATTTAAAAAATTTGAGTGGATAATTAAAATACTTTGTATATTTGAAGTTTTTGAATATACCACACCATTTTGTTATGGGAATTTCTCTCATCAGTAGGTCCTTGGACTCCAGAATTCAAAGACTGAACCCAGGGATCACATATCAATGGTAAGACAGGATTTATGGTGAAGAAAAGAATACAGAAAAAGCACCAAAGCTCCTGGAAAAGGGAAAGACTTAAGTCAGAAAATTTTCCCTCTGCCTGGGTACTTTGTTAGGGGTGGATGGATAGATAGATAGATAGATAGATAGATAGATACAGACAGATAGATAGATTGCTTAACAAATGAATAGATACAGTCCCTTTCCGCTCTGGGCAAAATGTTAGTACTTTCCTAGGCCTAGGAAACTTACATGAATTTGACCAGGCCTGGGAAATTGGGAGCTCCAAGTGCAAGGGGAGGGAGACAGAGGCCCAGGGAAGAGACACTACAGCTCTCCTCAGTGTCTCCCCAGGAGTTGTCTGACCCAATCAGCTACTGGAGCCCCCAGTGGCCCTTCTGCCTACCCTCTAACCCACTGGCTTCTCTGCCGCCTTGTGCACCAACATCACCAGGCGGAGACACAGAGAGTATGGCAGGTGCTCTTGTCAGCTCAGCTGGGCCACCAGGGCTGACACCACCCTGTATCAATTTTCCATCAGTGGAATTTGAAAATAGTTACAAAAAGTAAATAGCATGTCTTTCTTGATATTATTCTTTTTTTTGTTTTTAGTGATTTATAAGCAATGAAATTTTTAGGCTAAACTTTTGATTTGTATCCCTGGGAGATTAGACCACAGCTATATTACTTTAATGTAATACACAAAATAAGTGGACAGAAGTAAATACACCAATAATAATGCCTGTCATTATTTGAATACACCTTAAAATATGTTTGTGGTAACAGAAAAAAATGGTAAATTAGGGAGCACTAAAGACCAAATTTTCCATAGACATACAGAAAAGTGAAGAAAAATGTGTCAGAATCAACATTTTTGGAGCTCTGAGAAACAAAGATTTACAGCAACAAGAAAAATGCTGAGTCAGAAAAAGACAACTTATAAACAATAGAAAACGTCACAACATTTTTACTTTTTCTTCCACTACTCCAAATGGCTCAACACTCTTGAAAATGGCAATCCATGATGATCCAGACAAATTTTATTATTGATTCTGGAGGTAAAGAACAAACTTTCTTTTAAAATAATTGTGCTTTTCTGTTTTAAACTCTCTATGGGAATAACTGAACAAATGATATAAGGTACCACCATTTGTTTCACTTACCTCAGAGTAGAATGGTAACTTTAATGAGAACATTCCTCAAAAATATCAGAAGGTGAAGGAATAACTAATTATTGCCTGAGGTAAAAGCTTATAGTTGAGATAAACAGGTATACCAAATGTCTATAAGGAAAATCTGGGCGGGGGGGACTGTTTCTCTGAGAATTTAGGGAATTCCATATGTCCAAATATACAGGGGAATTTGCAAAGCCCAATGCATGCAAGCATAGTGTAGGACACATCTTTAGAAAAGACCTCAGAGTATAATCAGGAAGTGAAGGCTAAGGCAGAGCAAATAGCCAGTTAATTTTTAAAAGTACTCCAACACAAAGCCAATTTGCAAAGATTTGAAGAAACTTTTCATTTTTCTTCTTCTTTTTCAGTTATTTGTTTTCTTTTGGTTTGGCTACAGATATGCAAAGGAATCTCTGCAAAAACACAAGTATGACCACAACTTACAGAATAAAAGATGTAAGAAATCACACAACCAAAAATACAGACTCGATAAGTCAGTAAAGAAAAAAAATTAAACACACTTCAAGAAACAAAGACAATCTTCGTTGCAGGGTGAGGGGGAAGCAATCTGATTTTCATCAGTTTTCATCACCACCACCACCAACAGAAAATCAAAAAGCATGAAAGAAAAAAAGAAACTATGGACCATTCACATGAGAAATTAGCAGAAATTGTAGATTTTAAATTTAATATGCTAAATATGTTCAAAGAACTAATGAAAATCATTAAAAAAGAACTAAACAAAGTCGAAAGAACAATTTCTTCATAAATATAGACTAAACATAGAGAGATAAACGTTATAAAAAGGAACCAAATAGAGGTTTCAGATGTGTAAAACAGTAGCTAAAATGAAAATTTTACTAGAGAGAACCAACATCAGATACAGAAGAAGAAATAGACAAACATGAAGAAAATGCCACTGAAACTATCCAGTCAGAGAAGATGAAAAAAAAAAAAAGAATAAAAGAAATACTAACAAAGTTTATAGGACATGTGGAAAATCATTAATACTATCAAACTTTTCAATAGAATGGCTATAGTAATAACACATAAGTAACAAAAATAATAAATGTGGACAAGAATATGGAAAAATTCAGAACCTCATAAATTTTTAGTGTGATTAAAAATTTCTCATCGCTATGGAGACCAATTTTATGGTTCCTTAAAGATTTATTTTTTTTTTTTTGCAGTTTTTGGCCAGGGCTGGGTTTGAACCCGCCACCTCCGGCATATGGGGCCAGTACCTTACTCCTTTGAGCCACAGGTGCCGCCCGGTTCCTTAAAGATTTAAACATAAAATTTTTTTTCATAAGACCAGTATTCCATTCTAGGTATATACCCCCAATGATTGAAAATGAACACTCAAACCAAAATAAACTCACAAATGTTTATAGCAGCATTATTATACATAGCCAAAAGTTGAAAAAAATATAAATATCCATCAATAGGTGAATGAATAAAATATGATATAGTCACACAATAGAATATTCTTCAAAGGGATGAAATACTAATACACAACTTGGACAATCCCAAAAACATATAAAGTAAGAGAATATAGGCTCAAAATGTCACACACTGTATGAATAAGATGGTTATGAGAAGTGATTACTTATTGAATAAAGGATTTTCTTTTGTAGTGATGAAAAAGTTTCAAACTTAACATTGGTGGTATATAACATTTTTAATACCAGTGAATTTTAAACTCTAAAATGTGAATTTTGTGCAGTGTGATTTTTACTTCAGTTTAAAAAATGCATTCGTTATAATTCTCATTGAAAATTTATATTATAAAGTAGTATTTAAGGGAGATCTGACCAAGAAGCTTGATAATTAAAAAAGTGATTTTAGATTCTGCTTTTGGCTCTCTCATTGACGCATCTTTGGATCTAAGATTGGCCAAATAATTTCAAAGATTTTCAATCAAAATCATTCCTGTATTATTTAGTAAACCTTGTGTATTTCCAAAGTCCTGGAAGTGAATATAACTGGTACTGGCCCATACCTGTCACATTACCATTAAGTTCCTCCCAGGATCTGGAGTACTCATCTGGTACAGGTATCTTAAGTCTACATACCACTGCAATAGGGAGAGAATTGGTTAATAACGACCTCCTTTGTGTCTTGGTTGATAGACGTTTTGTTAGATCCCTGCTGTACTATATATAGTACTAAACTTATGCCTGTCCATGGCACATGCTGTGATTAATGTCTTTACTCATACTAATTACACTCTAAGGGTCCAAGAAAACCAGTAATAACATCAAAGCTTAATCCCAATCAATAATTTATTAAAAGATAATTTAGGATGACTTGCAGTGGTGGAGTTCAGAATTTTATTAGTGAAATTTATCATCACTAATATTCTTAATATGTTGAAATTCTGTTCATTAAAATATGACAAAAGTGCTAAAATAGTTCCTAGTAATCAACATAACAGTTTACAAAAACAAAGAAACCCTCAATATTTTATAATTTTGGACCAAAATCAATGATAACTATAAAGAATAATTTATATAATGTTTTGTTGTTTTGACTAGGAACAGAAAAAATTAATTTGGCAGGAAATCATATGGAAAAGAAACAAAAAACTAGAAAGTAAATATCACCTTAGTGTATGTAGAGACATTAGTTGACAATGAATGTAATAATAGAGAAAATAATGTATGGTTTCTAAATTATTTTTAGTAGCATAAAATAATTACTCTGCTCAAACAAAGGGAAATGACTATCCTGGTAGATAATTCTTTATATTCTAAAATATACTCATAGTAGTTTGATAGTGTTTTATTTTTGTCATTCTATTTTTTTCCTTTGTCATTGTTCTGTGCTTCTGTTAGGTTGATTTTGTTCTAATTTTTAAATAGTATATGTTCTTATTGATTCAAATGTAGCAAATCTAAAAGTATAAAAATATATTAGTCCAAACTGAGAATTTCTTTTATTCTATCATAATCATTACAATTAATATTATAATATATATTTATAGTTTATTTCTATGCATATTCAAATACAAAGCACATATTTATGGAAACACATTATTATTATTATTGAAGTTTTTGGCTGGGGCTGGGTTTGAACCTGCTATCTCCAGTATATGGGGCCAGCGCCCTAATCCTTTGAGCCACAGGAGCTGTCCTATTTCTTTTTTTTTAAGACAGACTCACTTTGTCACCTTCAGTAGAGAGCTGTAGTATCACAGCTCACAGTAACCTCAAACTCTTGGGCTTAAGTGACACTCTTGCCTCAGCCCCTGACTAGCTGGGATGATAGGCATCCACGACAATGCTCGGGTATTTCTTTTCTTTTTTTTTTTTTTTTGCAGTTGTCACTGTTGTTCACCTGGCCAGGAACAGGTTCTAACCTGCCAGCCTTGGTGTGTGTGCCTGGCACCAAACCTATGGCAACACATTTTAGTACATAAATATATTCCCAAAATTTTAAGCATACCAGTAAAAGCAGCTTTATTTCATTTTTCTTATTATTCTTTTATATATATTAAATATTTTAAGTAGTTTTTAAAGAGCCACACTACTAAATGTGTTAGGTATTGCTCATAGAAAGCCTGTGGTTATCTTGATTTATCATGATATCCATCTACCAGAGAGCCACTTTTCTAAATGTGTATCAGTGTTAAATTTTATCATTTTTATTCCCTTGATTTTAACATTTGCTTTAGAATTAAATTTTCCTTCATTTAAAAAATTACTTTAAAAACATTGCTTCTCATTGAAAAATGAGAAGAGGGCTAAATTGCATCAGTGTGACTTATCACAGCATTTTTAAAATAAAACAATGTTAATTTAAAGTAGAATATGATAAGTTGAAGATACAATTTATGCTATATACAGCAGTCACTAATTTATGCAAAGTAATATAATCATAAGCTAATATAAGGAATAGCATACATTCTTAAAAATACTTGATCATCTCCATAGAAATCAGGAAAGAGAGGAAGACATATAAAAAGAAAATTACAAAACAACAAGCTTAAAATCAACTTCATCAATAAATACAGTAGGTGTGAATAGACTAAATACTGATTAAAATGAAGAGAGATTCTTCATTATTTAAAAGGCACAAATTTATCCTGCAATAATGGAAACACTGTAAGTGTAAAAGAGACTGGATCAACGTACAACCTTAGTAAAATGTGTATCATGGCCAACTTAGGCATTAAAAAATAAGAGGTGATTCTATTTATACTGGTCAAGTAGACTTTAAGACAAATATATTGCCAGAGAATTAAAATTACAATTAGAAAGATAAAATGGATGATTCTTCAAAGTATATTCAATCATAAATATGTGTGCACCTATTAACAAATATTCAGAATATGTGATAAAATTAATAGAAGTAAAGAGAAAATAGACACGCAAAATTATAGTAAAACTTTACTTCCTTTTTCTCAGAAAGTGAAAGATCAACTAAAAATATGTAAGTAAAGATAGAGAAGATCTAAACAATAGAATTATCTAAATTTACCTAATTATATAATGAAACATACGTATGTGCACACGTGGGTATGTTTATGTTTATGTGTTTGTGTGTGTATGTCCCAGTTTTTTAAACTATCCAACTGTTGACGGAAACATTGGTTCTTTCCAGTGTTGGCTATTGTGAGTAACGATGCAATACACAGGGAAGTACAGATATCTTTATGAGGTTTTGATTTCATTTTCAAGGTGTATATATGTGAAAGAGGGATTACTGGGTCATATGATAATTCTACATTTAATTTCTTTAAAAACCTTTATACTATTTTTCATAATGGCTGTACCAATCTATATTACCACCAACAGAGTACAAGACTTGTGTCTATAACTTTAATGGTATTTGTTATATTTTGATTTTTCAAAAAAATTGGAATCAATTTAAGACACCTATTGACAACATGGCAATGACAGTTCACAGTATATTATATTCCTGAAAAGTGTTTAAAAAATGGACATTTCGACCATTTAAAAAAATGCCCTCTATAACGTGTAGAATTTGCATTTTCTTAGTGATTATTGATACTGAGCACATTTTCATATATTTATAGGCCATTTTTACATCTTCTTTTTCCAAATGTCTATTAAGTATTTAATAGAATGGAATATTATTCACTCCCCAAAAGAAATGATCTTACCCTAGGCCACAACATGAATTAATCTGGAACATATTATGCTAAGTGAAGTAATCCAGACACAGAAAATATTGCATGATATCAATTCTATGTGCAATCTAAAACATTACATGAATACATACGTACAGAGACAAGACATTGGTTAGCAGGGCATGGACAAGGGAGGGAAAAACGAGATGTAGCTTTGAGGATATAATAGAGCAGATATATAAGATGAAAAAGTCTACAGATCTAATGTATATATTTATACCATAAATGATAAAATGGTACTATACACTAGAACCCCTGTAAATTGACCACCCAAGGGACTGCAACAAACTGGCTCACACAAGGAGGTGGCCAACATAAGGCACTAGACTTATTGTACTGATACATAGATATGGTACATGTCCAGCGTATGAGCTAATTCAAATATGTCAAACAAGTTATTGATTGAGTCATAGAATTGATAGTGTTTCATTCGCAGGGACAAACATCATTGCAAGAACCAGAGTTGGAAAAATCATAGGGTAATTTTCTGGGGGTTGCCAATAGAAATAAAGTTCAGTCCCCATTCTTTGCCATTATTTCCTGAAATATTTGCTACTACTTTAGGATAAACAGGTCATTAAAAGTTCCCATGTAGAAAATAGCTATATGAAGATGACTTTTTGTTTAAATCATAAATCATCTTTCAGGACTACCAGCACTCCTTTTTAATAGAATCAATAAGCAAGGCTATGCTATCCTAACCATAAATTTTGGAAGATTTCATTCAATTCAAACAGTGCTATGGTAAATAATACCATATACAAAATTAACTTATAGAAAAATTAATATAGAAATATAGGGAAAAACCTATATGTTTTCTTCAATTATTTTAATTAAGAGTGTTGTGAACAATTTAATTAATTTTAGTCTCATGCTTTGTGGGTGCTTTAGTGAGAATTGTTACTGACTTAAGAGTTGTCTTACAATTCCAGGATAAATTAATATTTTACACTCTAAAACATGGAACTCAAGGATGTTAGAATTGCACGTGGGTTATTTTTAAGATAGACCAACAAGACGTATTTTTCAGAAATATTCAATCTTTACTGTATTCATCTTTGTCCAAATAAATTTATATCTTTTAGTCTCTAATTTTTGCCAGTGAATATCAAGTTTACTTACTTAGCTAATGGTTAAAACACCTGATCATAGTTTTAAGTAGCAACATATATTAGTTGAAGCAAGATTTTGGGGAGTGTATAGCCTCTCAATTACTTCCTCTCAACACCCTTCAAAAGTACTGCTGAGAAACTAGTATTTATGGTGGATTGCCTGAAATATTAAATCCAAACATTTTTCTTCATGCTCTAAAATATATTGTAAGATTAATTAACGTAAGTAATGTAAAGGAAACAGTCTGATTGCCATTGAATTCTGGTTTAATTACATGGCTTAGCTTTAAGGCAATGTCTTATTCCTACATATCAAACATCATGAAATTATCTTACAAAAGTTTCCATTGTGTTATTTACAAAGATGCAAATAAGACATATTTAATCATAATATATATTACTGTATCAATACTCATAAGAATATTTTTTCAATAGTTGTTTAATTATAACTTATTTACTCTTGACCAATTGTTGTTTTTACATTATCAATAATTAAAATTTAAAAATGCAATGTTTGTAAATGGAATAACCTACCAAAAATCTCAAATACATATTTGCAAGTAACTTTTGACAGATGTAAATATATTCAAGCAACATATTTTATGTATTAATTTGATGCTTGGACCTATCTTCCTTTTTGAATATATATTTTTTGTTGTAGCAAATTTCATAATTATTTTACATTAGGTAGATATAATTTATTCTATTATTTTAAAATATATCCTATATGATTGTTGTAAGACAGTAAACATTAGAAAATATGTTGTCACACTTTCAATGGAAGAAATTTGGTTTATAACCATTTGTTCTATATTCATATCTAATCATGTTTTCATATTACATTTACTAAAATACTACTATATACTTAGAAAATCTACTTATTTGGTCATTATTTCAATATGGATTGCTTCAGTAACAAACTATGAATTATGCAAATGATGGAATAAGAAACTTTGAAGAACACCATTCATAGATCTTGGAACTCTTATATTGATGGAAATATCATAGGTGCATATAACACTTAAAGAATACGTAAACAATACAATGATAGAAACTTACCAATGGATATTAATAGAATGAGCAATGAAATAAATACTCATATTCAATATAGCATTTTAGAGATTAAATACATATTACATTTTGTTCACTATTTTCTCTAAAATAAATGTACACAAACCCCTTTATCCTTTAGAAATGGATTATATGTCATTGCATTAAACACATTTTTAAATATTAAATTATTTATTTATCTATATCTACATATTAGTAGTCTTAACAATATCAGCAATATACATCTAGGGGATTGGTGTGTGTGTGTGTGTGTGTGTGTGTGTGTGGCAGAATCTCACTATGTTTCCCTGGGTAGAGTGCCGTCACAGCATCATAGCTTGTAGCAACCTCAAATGCTCCAGCTCAGGAGACCCTCTTGTTTCAATCTCCCTAGTACCTGGGCCTATAGGCACCAACCTTGATGCACGGCTGTTTTTCTTATTTTTTAGTAAAGATGAAGCCTTGCTCTTGCTCAGTCTGGTCTTAAACTCTTGAGCTCAAGCAATCTACACAACAGAATTCTAGGATTACAGGTATGGACCATGATGACCATCCTGAGGCATTTATTTTTAAAATTTTTGCTTTATAACTCTTTTATGTTTATAAATGTTTTGCAAAAATAATACAGAGAATTTCTGCATGCCTTTCATTCAGTTCACTTATTTTTACCATCTTACAATGATTTGTTACATTTGTTACAATTAATTTAAAAATTGATAAATTCTTACTTAACAAAGGTGCATGCATTATTTAGATCCTTAGTTTATCCCTAATGTCTTTTTAGTTCCAATATCCATTATAATACTATCTTACACATATTATTGATGTCTTCTTTGAGTCTGTTTGACTTTAGCAGTTTCTTTGATATTAGTTGTTTTTCATGACTTTGACAGTTTGAAGTGCACTTTTTGGAGTGTTTTGTAGAATGAACTTCAGAGCTCACCTAATGTTCACAATGTGAGCATGTTCAGCACCCACACCCCCACATGTGGGTGAAGGGCTCCACTGCAACTTGAACTTCACTTTAGAAAAGAAAACAATGTAACTTGAATACTTTTGCCCTCATATTAATCTGAAATAAAAAGGTAAAATAGAATAAAATCATATACTAAAAAGAGAGACTTACCTATTATTTATGTTATTAAACTGGGATAACAGATTTTGAGGCAGAATAATCTAAAGGTAAATTGTGCTATTCATCAAATTATAACAAAGGAAAATATTTCCACTATGATTTGTAACTTTTGGTGTAAACCTTAATTACCTGGCTTCAGAAGTGTTGGTTGGCTTTCCCACTGTAAATTTGCCCTTTCTCTTTGTTCCTCTTTTTTCCTTCTGGAATCTATGGAGGAATGTCTCTATAAACATCCAACAAATAAGGAGTAGGGCGTTTTTCTCCTACTTTTAGAGTAGTTAAATGACATATTTGAAATTATTCTGCATGGGATATTTTTCTCTCCTCTCTCAGCTATTCGTTTATTTGGTTACTTATTTATATCGGTATGGACTCCTAGATATTTATATATAATTTGAGTTGTGATCAAACATTTATTTTATTGTCCAAGTTGTTAGGATTGGTAATCTCTCAGTTGATTATTATACTCTTTTGACATACTCCCATACATATATTTGTTTTGTTTAATTTTTGCACACTTTATTACTTTCTGGATTCTCAAGAGAGCTTCCCAATTATTTTGCATATTTCCCACTGCAGTCATAGAATCATCCATTCTGAGTAATGCTCTGGTTCCTTTAATTGGGGGGGAAAAACCAAGTCTGGCCACTAAGTATATTCAAAAATACTACAATATTGTTGCTTTAAGGCCTCTAAATTAACACAGCAAGAAATACATATATGTGTTTATTAATCTATCACTAACTTATGTATATAGACGTATCTATAGTTCCCATGTATAAATATCTATGTCAATATTAAGCTAGAAACACATTTGTACAGAAGTGTTCCACTCTCATCTTTTACCACAGAATTCAGTGTGGCTTTTTTCTTACCAGGTATAACATTCCACTCCCACAGTGGAAAGCTGGGTTCTGAACACATATCATTAATTTACTTAACCATTCAACTCCATTATACGTGTGTAATAATTTCAGAATTATTACACCCTATCCTTAAAGTAAAAAACAAAACTTTATCAATGAGAGTACACTTCTCATAAATAATTGTTTTTGTCCATGTTTTAGAGACTCCTCTCACTTTAAAATCTATTTAGGTTAGTTCTTTATTCTGCCATTCCCTTCACTAAAATAGATTTATAAATTTCTAACAAACTTATATTATTTTATCACAGTCAACAATGCATGCTGAGATAACTCTGGCCAGAATTTTGTTCATTTTTCATGTTTAATTTGTTGTATGTACTGCAATTTTGTATGTTTATTTCCTTAAACACACACAGCCCTATACAGAATAGCTTTACCACACCTGGAAAATAACTGTTTTCTCTATACAATGTGCCTTCCTGCATTAAACCCCAAACAGCCACTGACCCCTTAAACATTTCATTTGTTTATCATTTCCCAGAATGTCATGTAATTGATTTCGTATGATACGTAGCTTGTTCAGACGAACTTCTATCCCATAGAGATGTAAACTTGAGAGTCATCAATGTCTTTTTGCTTCATCAATGTCTTTTGTTTGATTACTAATTTCTTTATATCACTGAATAACATTCCATTGCATGGTGGTATCAATAAATTCATTTATTTACCTATTAAAAGATATTTTATTTGCTTCAAGTTTGGTCAGTTATGAATCAAACTTCTATAAACATTAATAAGTAGATTTTGCATGAACTTGAGCTTGTAAATCTAGCTATGAGCAACATTACTGGATAATATGGGGAAAGTATATTTAGTTTGGGGGAAAAAATGTGCAATGATTGTACAAAGTGCCTGTACCATTTTATATTATCAGGCACAAATATTGAGAGCTCTTATTGGCCTAGATTCTCATCAGCAGGTGTTAATTGTCAAGTTTTGTTTAAGTTTTTTTTTTTTTTTTAATACTAATAGGTGTATAATAGAATATAGCAGTAGTTTTATTTATAATCTACTGATGGAAAATAACACAGGGTACCTTTTCAATTCTTACTTCCCATCTATGCATTTTTTTGTCTGAATTCATTTTTAAACCAGGTTGGTTATTTTATTTTTATTGAATGTTAAGAGCTTTTTGTACATTTCGGATAAAAGTCCTTTATTAGGCGTGTTTTTGCAATTTTTTTCTTTCAGTTTGCAACTTATCTTTTCATTCTCATAGTAGTGTCTTTCAAAGGAAAAAGTTTTTAATTTTACTAAAGATGAATTGTAATTGATTTTCCTTGGTGTGTAACACTATTGATGTTATATTTTAAATCATATCAACAAGCTCAAGGTCATGTAGATTTTGTCTTGTATTTCTTTCTTTAATTTTCATCATTTTGCATTTTAATTTAGATCTTAATCAATTTTGAGCTAATTTTTGTTTGAAATTTAAGGTCTATATTTAGATTTTCTTTTGGAATGAAGGTCTAATTTTTCCAGCATGATTTCTTGATTACCAAGCTTTCAACATTGAATTGCCTTTGCTCCTTTGTCAGAAAACAGTTTATCATTTTCCTCTTGCTTCTTTCTAGGTTTTTATTTCTTTGATCATTGTGTCTGTTCTTTTACTCACATAAGGCTATCCGGGTTAGCATAGCTTAGTAGATAGTCTTTGAAATGGCACCATTAATCTTCCAGTATTGTACTTCTTTAACATTGTCTGCACTTCTGCAGTGTGATGTTGAGTAGTAGTGGTGAGAGTCAACCTCCTTGGTTATTTTTCTAGATCTTAGTGGGAAAGGATCTAGTTTCTCAGCATTAAACATGAAGTTACTTTTAAGTGCAGACTTCTCCATCAAATTTAACACATCCCTCTTTATGACTTATTTGCTGAATATTTTGGTCAGTAATGGGCATCTTGTCAAAAACAATGTATTTTGTTGAATGCTTTCTCTGAATTAATTTATAAGAACATGTCAGTTTTCTTTCTTGGCTTGTTGATGTGGTGCAGTACAATGACTGATTTTTTTTAAGTTAAACTAGTCATATAGCTAGAATAAATCATTGCTATTTATATTGTATAATTATTTTCATAGATTATTGGATTCCATTTGCTAATATTTAGTTGAATGTTTTTTCTTTGCCTTCCTGAGAAATATTTGGTCTTTAATTTTCTTTTTCTTAATGACTTTATTTGACTTTGGCATTGCTAACTGGGAAAAAATTGTCAGAACTTCTTCCTAGGTTAGACTTTACTACTCACTGTCTAGTTTTTTATATTTACCTAATATCTCTTACTAGTATCTTTAGGTGGAAATAATAAAATCAACTGTGATGTGTTATTAGGAATTCATACTTCATGTATGTAAAGTGTGTGCATAATGTCTGATGTAAATTACATGCTTAAAAAGAATCATTATTATTTTTCTTTCCTCTCATATGATATAGAATAAATTAGAGGGGAGACATGGTAGCTACTATATTCAAACTTGGATATATTTATCTTTTATGTTGCTAGACTGAGCCCTTCTTAAAGGTAGTGAAAAAGTCTGATCTCAGTTGAAATTGCCCTCAATTGTACTGCAGTGATTGTTAATTATATGAAACGTCAGAACATCTTACATTCTGTATGTGTGTACAAACATTTGTTTATAAATGTCTGACATATATTTCTTACTTGCAATGAAATTGAAATTCTTGATGTTTCATCATAAATATTAAGGTATTTGATATTTATATTTAATATATTGTTGCCTAAATTTTTCAATTATTTGAGAAACCAAGAGTTCTTTATAGAAGATGTAGCATATACCAATATTTCACCAAGGGCAAGTTATAAAGAGACCTTTTCAAAAGCAGTATCCATGGCACTATATGGTTGATGCAAAGTAAATCCATAAATATGCCTATGTTTTATTTAAATCCATTTGAGCTATACAAATACAAATATAGCAATTTAAAAGAAAGACAAAACCAGATTTCTTAACTTAGAAAAATGTTATATGTTCTAGTAAATCATAATTAGTTTTCTAAATTTAATAGTTCTCCTGAGGAGTATAGAATTATTGCTATTCAGAAACATCATGTGAAATTTGGCTCCATAATCATTTGTTATGTGTAAACAACTTCTAGTGTGATCTTAAAAATCTCTTGCTCTGGGGAGATATAAAATGGAAAATAGACTAAAAGATATTTTCTGAGATAAATGGTTGTAGACACAATTGTTATGACAGAAGAATTATGCATATAGTTTGATTTGGTGTTCTTTAGGGAACTACAAAAACATCTTCTCATAAGGTAGCTAAGAACTTAGTGCTAGCAACAGAATGAACTATTTACTTAAAAAGACCCTAAAAGTTTGGGAAGAAAATGAAAGTTTAATTGTAACAATTAAATATTTAATTTAAGTAGAAAAGCAAATTTAACAAAATAGATAATAATTAAATTGTTTTCATTGTAAGAATAATATATAGAGTGATTGAATTCAATAATTATCTTTCAAACGATTACTACTAAACATTACAAACAATAGTGCATATGAGCAAGTAGACATAACCTATAAATACACATATACACATACTTTTATTTATTTAAAACAGTTTTATTCCCTGAAGATACCTTTCTCAACTCTCTGCAAAGTCACATAATTAGGTAATATCTTTTTCCTTCAATGTGACCTTGTTTGGAAGTACAGATAATTTCTTACATATACCCAGTTTCTTCCTACAAGGGTGCAAGAGGTTTTAGTCCCAGTATACATCCAGTCTTTGGCTTCTCAGCTGAGTCTCCCAGAAAAGATATCAATTAGTTACAAACATCTTGATTATTTTTCAGTGTGTGGCCATCTGTCCACTTAGAACTTGATTCCAATGAAACACTTACTTCACACAGGCTGGAAAACAGCTGCCAGATGGCAACAAATTATGACCACCATGACCCAGCCTAAATTTAAACAATAGAACTAATAGTCAAGATTGGTATATTGACATTTATAAATTTTACTTTACACTGAAGCATTGAGATTATAGGCCCCTGACCAAAGTCAAGAGTTGAGTTTTCCTCCGTTACGTAGTTAGACATGTGGTAACAAACTATGATTACCTCTTTCTCTTCCCCATACCCATTATTATAATAATAAACTGTAAAAACTTTATATTTAAATGTTGCGATTCTTGATTTCTAATGTATGTAATATTTACATACATATTTTGAGATATTTGGCCTCTTTTCTCCTCAACTTTAGACCATTAAGATCATGTAATACTACAGAAATGATAGTTCATTTGATATTTCATAAACGTGTAAAAGATACATAACCGACTTTGAGAAAAATATGGTAGACATGATGATTTTTATTGTATGGTAGAGAATGAGGTTTCAGAGAAGTTAATAAACTTGTATTAAAACATGCATTTTCTAAAATAAATACTGGAGCAGAAACATTAATCTGGTATCACTCTAATTAAAATATACTTTCCAGTAAATCACAGTGTCTCTTAATTTGAAAAAATGGAAGGTGAGTTGTTACCAGATTGCAAGTAGAATAATTTTTTCCAAGTACTTGAAGATTATTGTGAGAAAAAAAAATTCTGAATACATCATGTAAGCCATACAAGCAGCACCTTCAAGAGAAAGAGAATGGGCAGTCTCAAAAAAGCAGCAGCTGCTCTTGTCTTTTGAGGTCTTATTAATTAAAGGGAGAGATAGTCAAGGCTTATGTGTTGGCTTAAATGAAAATCTGGGGTAGTAATTCCTAGAATTGGATTCCCTCCCATTTTCAAACTTTATAGTTTCAGAATCATGGTGACTTCAAAGCCAGAGAAAATTTAATTTCAATGCAAACAATATTGTAATCAAAGTACAATATTGTACTGTATTGTATTGTAAAGTCACAAAGATAGCTAATAAGCAATATAAGCCAGTTCTTCCCTGTGGTTATCAGCCCTCACACCTTATTGGTTTATAACCCCTTCTGCCTGAGGGTTATAAACCAATCTTCAAGACTCTGCATCTGGTCACAGCCCTGTCTCCCAATTTCCTACTGCAACAGTGTATGGCACATCACTGAAAATTAAGTATTTCCTAAAAGGAGTTATTTGCCATTATTTAATTTGATGGTTAAAACATTTTAACCATGATACAAAATCTCTTGTTATTTAACAACTACAAGTTTCCATGAACCATAGAGAAAATAAAGAAAAAGCTTTTTTCTACTATCAAAAGACTTACACACTTTTGTGTTGAAGGCTATGTTTTATCTCACCTTGGTGTATATTGCATTAGTTTATTGTTGCTGTCAACTCTGTAGTATCTCGGTCTCCTAACAAGCCTAACATTTCCTAGTTCACAGGTTTCCTTTTATTCAGTGATGAACACCAAGTATAACAGAAGGAAAATGGGCATTTTCAAGTATGCAATGTATTTGCTATGAATATGAACCCTGTTTAGTTGATATAAAAATGTCTTCTGTAGTAGAACCTTGCTAAAGGTTGCAGGTTGATTATAGCCCCATTAACTAACAACAACTAATTCAAAGCTTCTCCTTAGTTTATTACTTGGAGCACCTCAATAGAAACTCCTCTTCCAATGTTAACCAAAAATCATACTCCGTCATCCTCATTGCCCAGTTGGTGGTGCTGTAATTTGTGCAAATGAAAGTGATGATGTCATGGTTTCCTTTCAGTCTCATGTTCTATTTAGTTTGTGAAATGACAACTCTAATCTTGTCTTATCTCACTGGTCATGTGACAAGAATATAAATATTCCAGCAGTCATCAAATTCTCAAATACATTTTTTTCTAAATGTGTTTCCTGAACCACAACCCATTATATTTGTCCTATATAATATGATACATTTTTGATTCGCTAATAAAGTATATTTGTCTTATAATCAATAGAGACTGATATCTTATTTATCTCTAAATGTCCAGTCAGTTGTCAGAGTTTCTTGCCAATTGTAAGGGCATAATTTAGATCATAAAGTATGTTATTGAGTGCTTACAATACTCCAGATGCAAAGGGGAAAAAACAGTAAGTACGTTTTTCTGAGTCCAAAAAACATGATGTCTATTATGGCAGAAATATTGAAAGATATTTTATAAGTACTTTACTAAGATTGAGGCATACATGCTTAAACAATAATGCAAAGAATCATCATTTATGCAAGTTTTCAAGGAGAAATGAAGCCTGAAATTAGTCACAAAGGATAACCATCATAATATTTACTTAGGGAATAAAATAATTTGAGGGGATAGTAGTCAGGAAGGAATGCATAATTAAAGGCATAGAGGTATAATATTGTCTGTTGTATACTGTGAGTGGTAAGAACTGTACTTTGGGATAGGAAAGTATGAGGCAACAGTAGAAGGAAATCTTTAAAAAGGCAGTTTTATGGATATCTTAATTGAATATTAAAACTTCTGGGATTCTATAAACAATGAGTAACCACTGCAGAATCTTTAGCAGTGATCTTACAAAGTCAAAGTTATACTTTAAACATTCTGGTTTTCAGTTCAGATGATTTATTCAAGGGAAAAAAAACTGAAATCAGAAAAAAAATGAGTTTTTTCTAACTTAGCTCTTGGGTGAGTTTTTGAAAGTGTGAAGAGTGAGGAATACACTTATAAATGCTTAGAACATAATGCAATTTCTAGGTTATTTTATATATTAATATGATTGTTTTTTCTATTGATAAAAATTCTTATTCTTGTAAAATTTATAATTAATAATTTTTAATGTTATATCCTTTCTATATCCTTTACTTCTCTAATATGATACTCAATTTAACTGTTTTATGCATTAATTTCCTCTGCTTTTAATGTTCTTACCCATAAATGTTAAGGTCTTTTTTGATATCTCCTATCTTAAAATTGGTGGAGACTGGGTAAATTTCCACTTTTGCCCCCACTGGAGATTAACCCAGATGTTGAGAAGTAGAAAAAACTGCCAACTTCAACTTTGCATAACTAAAAGACATTTTTAATTCTGACAAACAATATATGAAAATGAACCTCATAAATGTGTTACAGTGAAGAAACAGTAGAAGGTATCAGTGGCTACTGACCTTAAATAAAAGAAGACGACAAAATTACCTTAAGTAGATGGTAAATTCTGAAAAGAAACAGACCAAAATAAATCATTTTGCCAAACTATTGAAAGAAAGAGAGGAAGGTTTGTACAGAAATAAAGGGAGACGACTTGAGTGGGGCAGAGAATTAGCGAGGTTGACCATCTTTTCCTTTGCTTAGTTTCTATTCATATATCCACTTGTAAAGTTGCTATTGTTTTTACATATTTTTGAAAGATTTATTGCAAAAATATTTAATATATTTGTTATTTTAAATGGATTTTTTAAGAAAATAACTTCTATAACTTATAGTTGTTCTTCACTAGTGTGTGTTTATATATACTGTTTTATAGTTGTTTCTAATAAACTTCCTAATTTCCTTGATTGGAAACTCTATAACCTTTTTTTATTTTACCTAAACAACAGAGCTAAGTTCATAGAAAGAAAGTTTTCCTCCCTTTTGAAACTGGATGCTTTTTATTACTATTTCTACTGGATACATTTAATTTCTTTTTCCTGCCTCGGTGCACTGGCTGCTGGCTAAAACTTCCAGTATAATGTTGAATAGGAATATCAGTACCTTTTTCTGTTCTTTTTCTTGGTCATAGGAGGAATTTTCAGTCTTTCATCATAGAAGATGATGTGCGTATGGTGCACTTAAAAATACTGTGTACTGTGCACTTGGCGGAGAAGTTTTCCTTTAATTCGTTCAATGCAGTAGTGATGCAGGAAATTTGGCGCCCCGACCAGCTCAGCGGAGCTGGCGGACCTGCCGCCTCCACCTTGGGGGTGTCGGTGAGGTGGCAGCGCGGCTGAGGAACCAGCAGGCTGTGTGATAGGCAAGGAGGGGGACCTCCAACCCCCCACCGGAGGCTCCAATGGCCACAAAGGCCGGACAACTGCCAAGGAGACACCTGCACCTTGGTGTCTCCTTCAGTTTATACTTACGACTAAAGACAGAACCTCCATTTCCGATGCCTAGGTCAATTACATGTGAATTTCCTAGGCCTCAATTCCACGAATGGACTGTGTTCATTCATGGATACATTCATTCACCTTGCCCAGGCGGAAGGAACTGTGTTCATTCATTTCCTGGCCAAGGAACCCATGCGCCGATATATACCCCGAGACTAAAAGCCTAAGGGCGGAGACAGGGAAAGACCAGGAGAGAAACGGAGAGAGCTTTTCTCTCTCCACTTGAGTTCTCTCTCTCTCTCTCTACCAGGAGCTTTAGTGTTTCTTGTATTCTTTTCTGTAAATAAATTCTGTCTTACCACTGATCTGTGGTCCGCGGGTTTATTCTTCAAATCACCGAGACCAAGAACCTGAAATTCCAGTATCAGTAGTTTAATTTTTTAATATTTTTTCTGAATTATCAAGAGTGGATTTTTGTGCAATCTATTTTAGATTAGCCAGTGACTCATAAAAGTCTAAGTTTTTATTTCATTTGTTTTGTCTCTGTTAACAGATACCTAAATATTTAGGTTTGCTATATACTTTTTACATATTAGCACTATCTTTGTTACTTAAAGATAGTGTTTTATCATTTACAGATAGTAAATTTTGTCAATTAGAGATGGTACAGAATGTTATCTATAATTATTTTTATCTGTTTTTGGCATATTTGCTGTAATTCTTTGTTTTCCACAGCGGTTTCTGCTTTAGAGTTTATGGTATGCATCTTTCATTCATCAGAGTTTCTCTTCAAAGAATATCATGCCGTGCCACGTGACATATAGTATAATACCATAAGATAATATAGTTCTATTTCTCTTCATCTAGGCTTTATGCAATTGTACATTTTACTTACACATAAATTAGAAAAGGCAACTGAAAGGTGTCTTTTTTTTTTTTTATGAATGCCAAATAAAGAGGATGCCAAAAAACTTACGCACATTTTAAGAGATGTTATCTAGGTACTGCTTTTTGAAATAGTATTGAGTTATGATAGCAATGTGTATGTGATTTTTGCAGTACCTCTTGTAATTGCTTAAGGCAAATATGACATTGTATTCATCTTTTGTTATCAGTATATATTTAGTATTATAATTTTAATAAGGGTTTTTTTCCTTTCATAAAATGTGTATACTCTTTCTGGCACCGCCATACACTTATATAGAATAATACACTATTTGATACCACAAGAAAGCAAAGTTTATTTGAAATAGATTTAAATATTAAGAAAAAAACTCATATATTTACCTTCATAGTTATCATTTCTAGTACTCTACATTTCTTACTGCATAAACATATTTTGACTCATAGCATTTTCTTTCTGTCTTTAGGATCAAGTTTAACATTTTTGTAGAGTGGAAGTGCTAGTTGTTGGACTGCCATTGTCAGTGTGGTCAGTTACGACAATGTACTCAACTGAAAGTAACAAGCCTTTATTCGTTTATCGACACTGTGTAAGCAAAAGGCAAAGGCTCTGTTTCCAAGCGTTCAATTTTTACAAAGAAATGGCCCCTGACAATGATCCCTTGATTTCACAAACCAGTGTGAAGAGTAAATGAACCAGAGTGAGAATGGTGGGGAACTAAGAAGGTAAGTCAAACAAGAGTCATAGATTTCAGGAAAGACAAACAGCTGGGAGGTCTGATGCAGCTGATGATGGCGTTAGCACTGAACCATGTAAACAGCTTTGTTTATATAGTACCTAACAAGGTTGCTTACATTAACAATGTTGCAAATCAGCAAGGAAAGTGAGTGTAAATATTTTTATTTAATTTTTTTTTATTGTTAGGTATTCATTGAGGGTACAAGAAACCAGGTTACACTGATTGCATTTGTTAGGTAAAGTCCCTCTTACAATCATGTTTTGTCCACAAAAGGTGAGGCACACAAGACCCCACCCCCCTCGTTCCTTCCCTCTCTCTGCTCTTTTCCCACCCATCCCTCATGCTTTCTCTCTCTGCTCTCACCTTGCCCCACCCACACTGTGTCATTAATTGTCATTAATTATCCTCATATCAAAATTGAGTACATGGGATTCATGCTTCTCCATTCTTGTGATAATTTACTAAGAATAATGTGTTCCACTTCCATCCAGGTTAATACAAAGGCTGTAAAGTCTCCATTTCTTTAATGGCTGAATAATATTCCATAGTGTACATATACCACAGTTTGTTAATCCATTCCTGGGTTGGTGGGCATTTAGGCTATTTCCACATTTTGGTGATTGTAAATTGAGCTGCAATAAACAGTCTAGTGCAAGTGTCCTTATGATAAAAGGATTTTTTCCTTCAGGGTAGATGCCCAGTAATGGGATTGCAGGATCAAATGGGAGGTCTAGCTTGAGTTCTTTGAGAGTTCTCCATACTTCCTTCCAAAAAGGTTGTATCAATTTGCAGTCCCACCAGCAGTGTAAAAGTGTTCCCTTCTCTCCACATCTATGCCAGCATGTGCAGTTTTGAGATTTTGTGATGTATGCCATTCTCGCTGGAGTCAGATGGTACCTCAGAGTGGTTTTGATTTGCATTTCTCTAATAATTAGGGATGATGAGCATTTTTTCCTATGTTCATTAGCCATTCGTCTGTCTTCTTTAGAAAAGGTTCTATTCATGTCTCTTGCCCATTGATATATGGAATTGTTGGCTTTTTTCATGTGGATTAATTTGAATTCTCTATAGATCCTAGTTATCAAGCTTTTGTCTGATTCAAAATATGCAAATATCCTTTCCCATTGGGTAGATTGTCTATTTGCTTTGGTTGTTGTCTCCTTAGCTGTACAGAAGCTTTTGAGTTTAATTAAGTCCCATTTGTTTATTTTTGTTGTTGTTGCAATTGCCATGGAAGTCTTCTTCATGAAGTCTTTCTCCAGGTCGATATCTTCCAGTGTTTTTCCTATGCTTTCTTTCAGGATTTTTATTGTGTCATGCCTTAAATTTAAATCCTTTATGCAACTTGAATCAATTTTTGTGAGTGGAGAAAGATGAGGGTCCAGTTTCAGTCTTTTACATGCGGATATCCAGTTTTCCCGGCACCATTTATTGAATAGGGAGTCTTTCCCCCAAGGTATGTTCTTGATAGGTTTATGGAAGATTAGGTGTTTGTAAGACATTAATTTCATCTCCTGGTTTTCTATTCAATTCCAAATGCCTATGACTATATTTATGTGCCAGTACCATGCCGTCTTGACCACTATGGCTTTGTAGTACAGCCTAAAGTCTGGTATGGTGATGCCCCCAGCTTTGTTTTTATTACTAAGAACTGCCTTAGCTACGTGGATTTTTTTCTGGTTCTTTATTAAACACAGAATCATTTTTTCAAAATCTTGAAAGTACAATGTTGGTATCTTAATAGGGATGGCATTAAATAGGTATATTACTTTGAGAAGTGTAGACATTTTAACAATGTTCATTCTTCCCAGCCATGAGCATGGTATGTTCTTCCATTTGTTAATATCCTCTGCTGTTCCCTTTCTCAGGATTTCATAATTTTCTTTATAGAGGTCCTTCACCTAATTTGTTAAGTATTTGCCTAGGTATTTCATTTTCTTTGAAGCTGTGGTGAAGGGAGTTATGTCCTTAATTAGCCTCTCATCTTGACTGTTATTGCCGTATACAAAGGCTACTGACTTGTGAATATTGATTTTATATCCTGAGACATTACTGTATTTTCTGATGACTTCCGGGAGTCTTGTATTTGAATCTTTCAGGTTCTCTAAGTATAAGATCATGTCGTCAGCAAAGAGAGAGTTTGACCTCCTCTGCTCCTATTTGGATACCCTTTATTTCCTTGTCTTGCCTAATTGTATTGGCTAGCACTTCCAGCACTACTTTGAATAGTAATGGTGACAAAGGACAACCTTGTCTGGTTCCAGTTCTAAGAGGAAAAGTTTTCAGTTTTATTCCATTCAGTAAAATATTAGCTGTGGGTTTGTCATAGATAGCTTTGATCAGTTTCAGAAATGTGCCACATATACCTATACTTTTCAGTGTTCTAATTAGAAAAGGATGCTG